>JAAAKG020147175.1:0-10512 GCA_010014905.2 Druon quercuslanigerum
CTTCTTTCGCACAT
Source organism: Druon quercuslanigerum (assembly GCA_010014905.2). Lineage (NCBI taxonomy): Eukaryota > Metazoa > Arthropoda > Insecta > Hymenoptera > Cynipidae > Druon > Druon quercuslanigerum. Next base: position 15 of record JAAAKG020147175.1, read on the forward strand.
CTAACAATGATATCCCGGAACATAGTCCATGCGCCTTCTATATCTTTATTCCGTATAAGCGCTACCCAAGCTTCCTTACCTATGCTTTCTATTATCTTATTTTGGAAATCTTTTCGAACATCCGGTTTCTGTAGGTTCTCAACACGTCGAATTCTTCCATCTTATATCGTTGAATTAAAAACCAATTTTTCTTTACTTTGAATCTTGAAAACATAAATATTCTCTTACAACATGCTCTTTGCATTATTTTAATTACGAAATTGCTATTACATTATGGTTATTCATCTAGAAACAAATCTTTACAACATGAAATTTCGAAGTTTTTAAAATACATATTACTTTAGTCCATTTGTACCCATTTATTCTATTCTTTTGAAAAACTTAGTTAAACTACAAACAATACATAGCAAGTAGGGTGTCCGTATCCGGGAAGGGTGAAAATTTGACCTGAAAACCCACAAAAATCTAGATAGGAGGTTTTTTTAGTTATTATTTTTAGAAACAAAATCCATAAAAACGAATATCTGAACAGATCCTGTTGGCGAGAAAATCACTTTTTTTGTTTAGCCAAAAGTACAAAAAATCAGTTTTTGGAGAACATCTTTTTAGGTATGTATTTTACCACAAAAGTTGTTATCATATGATTTACAGAGAATTAAATTGCTTTTTGAACGAGCTCCTGAGCTACAAAAATATTTACTGGTTACCGAGATAGAGTGCATATCAGTATAACATAGATACCTATATTTGATTTTCGGGAATATCTGCTGAAGGATTTATCTTATCACCAAAGTACCGCAACTATAATTTGCGGAAAATTCTACTACCTTCAAATGAGCTCTAGACCTCTAAAAAATGTTTATTGGTTACCGAGATAAAGCGCATGTAAGTGAAGTCAATCAGTGAGAAAAATCGGTTGAGCCTTTAAACATTCAAAATTGTGCAATAGCTACTGAGATATAGCGTCTCATCGTGGACGCTTTTTTATTATCCTTCACGAAAATCCTCAAAAACTTTCAAAAATTTCTCATGTCTTTAGGTTCATTAGCCCAGACCACGTATGGCTGATTTTACTTTGTCTCTTAGAGCAAAATAAAACAAAGCTTTACAAAATTATTTGTTAAAAAAGAATTTTAGCACTTCTTTAGGATAATGATAAACATCATACTTGCCAGGAAGATAGTGCATGTAAAATGTGACAGTTCTTAAGGGTATGTGGCAAGTCCAAATTATTTAATTTCGCATGTAATACAGAACGCATGACTATTTGAAAATATGAAATTTACACTTGCAAGGTTAAGTTATTTTTAAATTCTTTTAAGAAATAGTAAAAATACTATCGTCCTCTTACTACATACTAAGTGGCGCAACGCTTTTTATGGAACAGGCCAATTATTAGCGTAAATTTAGAAAATAATATTGTTCACGTAATTTCTTTACTTAGCAGTTTAAATTACTTTCAATCGCAACCACCATATTATAAGCCTCTAACGCCCCCTGATAATTGAGCGTTACATAGCCCTTTACCAAAGGGTATCAGCTACTTACAAATTATTAGTTTCAAACGCCGCCACATTGGCAGACTACCAGTTCCACAAATGACCATTGTACATTAAAAACTAAAGTTAAATTTCGTTCCCTTTAAAATTGTCCGCTGTAAAATTTGTATATCCTTTTTAGCGAATTTTCATCCTGCAATACAATAAAAGCGGTCGTCAGCTATGTACTTAGCAGCAGTTGGAAAACAGCCATATATGAGTGAATTGGGGTTATAAATCGGGACACCAAAAATTTCAGATAGTTACTCATTCGTTTAAAAATGAGAGGCCTTATCCTATGAGCTCAAAAACGTATTTCTGTAACAATAAAAAAATCATTCCTAGTCTAAAGGGTATTCCGAATTACTTTTTCAAAAATGGTTTGATAACTAAATTTTACGGGCGGTAATTTCTAACAAACAACTAAACATCTATGGTTAATATTAGACATTTTAAATGGCGTCTATTCATCTGATGTCAAGTAGCTTATTCTTAGTCATGAAAAATTTACTTTCATTCGTCCGCGATAAGTCTTATCATTTTCGGAATAATAAGGAGGTATTTAAATAGTTTTTTTTTTTAATCTGGTGAACTCATTTATAGCTGTATTTTTGCAAGATATTTTAGTCAGTTAAGGTGTTGCGGATAAAACACAGACAGATAGTAAAAAACATCAGGTTCTAAATATAAAAGGGATCATGACCACTTAGTTTAAAAATAAACATGATGCATGGATGAAGAAGAAACAGTACAAAAAGAAGAAACAGGCGCCTATCAAAATAAAATATTTACAGAAACTAAGATCTTTTGGAGTGCTACTAAAGTGTGTGGTACTGCATTGTGAGGAAGGATGTCTGGTAATGCAAGGTGATATGATAAAAACGGCTAAGCTGTCCATGAAAAGAAGCAAAATTATATAAGAAAGTGAAGCACAGCCTGCCTAATGATAAGGAAATGATTATAGAAATGAACGACTTGGGAATGATTATAGAAACAAGAACGGGAAAATAAAAATTATATTTAAAGAATGTAAAGATATAATAAAACCGGTAAACGAGAAGAAACTTTTAATTGATTTTTAAGGAAGCATTAAACTGTTTTGGAAATTATCTTTGTCCATTATGGAAGAGAAGCCAAACTCTTTAAAGGAACCCTATGAAGGAATTGTTGAAAGGTTTTGTTATCTTGCAGCACAACTGCAACTTAAAACACGGTACATTGAAAATCCAGTGGAAGAAATTTGTTCCTTGGAGGTTATGGACATGATTTAGTACATAAATACTTCCTGATGGATGGAAATAGGCGATTATCGTCCAATTGTGCAAAGTAAGTGCAGATAAAATGAACTGAAATAAGAAGAAAGTTGCAAGATAATATATTCAAAAATAATAATTCGTGGTATATTAAAAATTATAGAAAAAAATATATGGCAAGTAAGATTTAGAATTATAAAAAGAAGATCATGTACGGAATTTCGAACATTGTTCGAAGTGCGCTGCAAAAAAAGGAACCTCTTTTGCAGAAAAGAGATTTTTTCTATTTCCTGCCTTTACTCACTTGAAAGATTTAACTTAAATGGAAGGTAGTTCACGGGAAATGTGAATTTTTTAAAGGTTTTGTTTGATATACAATGTTTTCTACTCCGGGAGTTTACAGTATTTTAAGAATTCGGAAAATGTAAGAAATTGAGAGAACGCAGGATACTACGATAATTACAGGAATTCAGAAAATTTAGAGAAACCAGAGCTTTTAAGGTATCCGGAGAATTTAAGGCATTGCAAGAATTCAGATATTTTAAGGAATTAAAATAATTCAAGAAATATAGAGATTTTAAGAAATAAAGAAAGTTTTTACAAACATCACCAGACATTCTTCCTAACAATGCAGTACCACACACTTCAGTATCTCTCCGTAAGATCCCAGTTTTTGTAAATTTTTCATCTTGAAATAATAAGGAGATAAGGAAATAGTTTTTTTTTTAATCTGGTACACTGATTTATAGCTCTATTTTTGCGGGATATTTTGGTGGGTTGAGGTGTTGCGGATAAAACAAAGAGAGATAGTGAAAGCCACCAGGGACATGAGTAGGTTTAAATGAAAAAGGGATCATGACCACTTAGTGTTCTTGAAAAAAATTTAAGGAATTTTAAGAATTTAATGTTCTTAGAGAATTAAGAGAATTTAAAGATGTTAGAGAACATGAGAAATGCAGGGAATTTAAATAATTTTGAGATAGGGAGAATAATAATAAGCTGGAAGAAGAGATTGGGAAGATAATGTCCTACAATACAAGATTCGTATTATAACACATCGGATGCTTTCACTGAAAAAACACCGTCATAATTGTTTCTTAGAAATCAGTCTGACAAAATAGATTTAGAATAAAAAAGAAAAAAATTCGTGATCATCTGAGTAGTAACAACCAAAAATTAAAATATTTCTACTTCTATTTTATTGCATTAATCTAAAACAAATTACTATATTCGTAACAAGATGTCCTTATTTAAAAAATATAATAATCACAACGAAGAGATAAACGGAACGGCAGGAAAGCCACCAAGTGGTCTCGGGTTAGGGAGAGAAATAACAGGCAAATAAGTTTACACTAGAGGTGTTATGATTTTGTTAAAATACATTTTTTATAAGATATTGAATTTAATTTTCATGTTACAAAGAATTAAGTTTACATTAATGTATTTAATTAATAGTGCTTGGACAATTTAAGTCTACTTGGATTTTACCCGTTTTACTTGAAAATATTTTCGGATTAAATGGTAGGGACCTACTGGAGTGTCATTAATTTCTTCTGAGGTCAATGGGGTAACAATTCCACTTTCCATGTTTATTTTTGCTCGTTTTCTGATTCCTTCTTGCCGCATAATTATTCCAGCAAGGGAATTAACACTTTCTAATATGGCAAATACGTCACCACCGGACGTTGATATAACAATTTGTTCTTGGGTTGGCACAGGACTGAACTTATTACCTATTCTCAATTTAAGTCCAGTGCTGGCAGGAAATGTGTATCTTCGAAGTTCGAATATCCGTCTGGAAGCAGTTTTGGGAATCAGCCGAATGAATGGGAGTTGATCAAGTTTATGTCCAGGTCCGTTTTGAGAAGGAAGCCTGTTTAGGGGATGCATGCACCTAACAGTACGAGGAGACCCTGAAGAAGACCTGTCAGAAGGACATTGTGCTTTAGGAAGAGAACTTGAACTGGATCCCACAGGACGAGGGGATATGGACCTGGATCTAATAGAAGGAAGAGACTTCTCAGTAGAATCCGAACTTCCGGTATGACCAACGCCACAAATTGAGCCACTATTTGAAGAAGATTCGGACTGTGAACTTAACTCTGCAACATGAAACAGAGAACTAGATTTTTGTAAAGCACAAAAGGCACGATAGAATGCAAAACTCGTCGGACTGTTGAAACCAGTAGTTCGAATAACGCGAGTTCAAATCATAAATGAGGTCGCAGTTTAAAACTAAATTTATATCCCTAACTAAAGCCGGTTGGCTATAAAATAATATTTTTTATTTACTTATCTACAAAAATTTGATAGTATTGGGAATAATCAAACGACCTTGCGCGACCTGGCGACGAAAATCCGAACAACAAAGAAAAGGTACGGTTTTAGAGATGTATTTTAATTTGTACATATAAATTTTTCAACGATATTTTTGTGGATTTTAAAGTATTTATTGAATACTAAAAATAAGTCTTGGTCGTGAACAAATTAATTTATTCATACATGAGCTCTTTACTGTTTAAAAATCTGACCTACAAGTTAAGTTAGACTTTGTATTTTGATTTTCGTTGTCTATTATCCGTATTATTTGCAACTTTCTGGATGAAATTTGTTGCTACATACATTAGCCAAAATTTTCTTTAATCTTACAATTCATCAAAACTTACGTGAAATAAATTTAACAAAACAATTTTTAAAAATCTTGTATACAAAAATTAAAAGACATCTTTAAAATTGTACCTACTCTTTCTGGTTTCAGTTTTCAGCACCAGGTGGCGAAATCGTAGAACACCATTCTCAATCCAGTAAATCATTCAAAACATTTACAAATGTCGCGAACGGAATTTCGAAGACGCCTGATAAGATTATGCAAACAAATTTGTTTTGCTAAAAATTTATTAAATTAGAAAAATTGTTACACTGTTTATACATACAAGAACAAATTATTTATAATTTTGAGCTGTTTGTGGTTAATCAATCTGTTTCTTATTTTAAATAACCTAGGTGTCTGTTAAATATTTTTTAAATTTGAAACTGTAGAGCAAGAAATAGAATTTTAACAAAAATGTTATTGAGATTGATTCAAAAAATCTTAAAATGGGTGTTTCACAACACAACAAAACATTCGTTTGATTCATGTAGACTTAAAAACAATCCGGTTTTAATGTCCCCTATATAAGGCTATTATGAAAAAAAAGATTTACATACAATCCAGACGTATCCAGACGAATTTTTTCCCGACCTTAAATTCATTTCATAAATATTTTTTTTATTAGCCTAGACCACATGGATGCTTTCGCTTTGTCCCTTAAACCAAAATAAAGCAAAGTTTTAAAACTATTTTACTTCATAATTGAGCTTAAATATTATTGCACTGAAAAAAATTAATAGAGAAACTAAAATTATAGACATTAATAATTCTTTAGAGGAGGATAGTGCATGTGAAATTTATCAGTTTTTAAGGTTATGTCGAAAATGAAAAGTTTTCAATTGCGCATGTAAAAAAAGTGCGGGAATATTTGAAACTATATAATATGCACTTGCAATATTACTTTAATATTACATTTTTTGAAAATTAAGGTATTCTTATCGTTCAACTTCAATTCTCCAGAACAATTTTATACTTTAAAATTTTGTGCGATTTACAAGATATAAAAAGATTTTAATATATTTAAACGGATGTTGCGAGATGTTGAATTTGAAATTTCAATGGCTTTTAGAGTTTTAAAAGTATATTATAGAATTTTAAAGGATTGCATAAGATTTAAAAGGGTTTCAATATGGTAGAAAAATCTAAAGACGTTTTAAAATCATGTAAATTTATAAAATTGTTAACAGCGATTCAAGTATTAGAATTTCCAAAAAAATACATATTTAAAAAGATATATATTTTTATTTAGCAAAAAATACGAATTATCAAATAAAAACGGTACTTTTTCCTGCGCTATCTACCGACCATGTCGATCCTAAAATTACATATTAAAATTTTTTTAATTTGACAATTCGTATTTTTTGGTAAATAAACAAATATAACTGCAATCAAAAGTTCAGACAATTTTACATCGGAAATAGGTATTGTCGATTTTTTCTATGCCCGATTTCTTAGTTAACAGAGCCGTTAAAAAAAATCTTAAAAATGTGTCTAATCAGGACCTAATGGGTTAAAACTTATGATATTTTTTTTATATTAAAAATATATTATTATATTCACCAAAGGATGTAATGAGAAATACCGCCAATAGCAGGACGAGAGTAGAAAGCATCTTCATTTTTACTGATTTTAGTGAAACTGATTATTTTATCAACAAAAACTTTAGTTGACAGTGTATCTAATATTTTTCAGTTGTCAAATAAAAGAAAATATTCTTGACTATAAATCTTATCTAATTTATTACATAAGCCCTAAATTTATCCTTGTAAGATGTTTTTATTTCTCTTATCAGGCTAATGGAAAAATTTATTTTAATTATTTGTTAATCACGCATTCATAGAAATGAATGAAACTTAAATAATATTAATTATTATTTGCGCCAGAAATGTTTCTTATTGGCTGTCAAATTTCAACTACAAATATCTGAGTACTGCATTAGTAATAAAAACAAATTATTTTCTTTCCTAGTTATGAAATACTATTTTAGGTCCATAATATTTAAAAACAATTAATTAACTATTTATAAGACTTTTAATAATATTAGAATAAACATTAGAATTGTTTCTTATCATCCACCATTTTTAGTGATTTTTAAACTTTGTTAATGCTATAATTGATAAAAGGTGCAGATTTTCATTCAGTTATTTGGGTGGGAATTTCGCTTTCTATTTTATTCAAAATTCAAGAAGAATTTTTTATTTTAATATGTTCCGTAAAAAAAAGACGGTAAAATATTTTATTCGTTTCTTATTAAGGAAGGCGGACATTATTTACTTTTAACATTTTTTATTAAGATTTAAGTTAGGCTTAATAGTTCAATAGGGTCAAATCTTTAATTTCTTATAGCTGTCTCGGGCTAAAAGGGGAAACTTTCAATTTTAATATTTTTTTTAACTTTTATTTTTAAAGTTTTTATATTACATAATTTTTAAATTTGCAATTATGTAGTTTTAAACCTTTAATTTCAATTTATTTTCATTGCAAAGGTTTCTTTATGATTATTCAGTGTTTAGAGATAGAATTTAAAAAGATAAGTTTTATAGTTGATTAATTGGCAAATTTTTCATAGAAGAGGTTTTGAGGACAAATTGTGTGTTCAATTTTATGAATTCCGGAAACAGAATTAAAAGCGTATATATGTACTGTTTAAAAAACTTTGAGGTTTGAATCAAGCTAAAAACTAAATAATTCTTTTTCTTAAAGCAGCGTTATTTTTTTCTGATGGGTTTTTACACTCTTTTTACAAGTTTTTTTACACTTTAAAACTTGCATGTGAGAAAAGGGACATAATATTCTTCAATCTTAAAAATGATATTTTTAAAAATATTGTGCTAATACAATATTTTTAACTATTTATATGCAGTTGCTGTAAATAAAAACTTATGTGTTAATTTTTTAAAATAGGTATATTTAGAATGGTTAATATATGAATCCTTTTTTAAGCCTTTCTCAGTCTGTCGATGTTAAATTTTTAATACCGGTGAATGCTTAATTATTTCGTTAGGAAGGTTTTTGGTTTAAATTAATTTCTTAGTGGATTTATCAGAACTACCTTAATCGCAATTTCGAATTAATTTTCGGAATTAAAAAAATAATAATAAAACCTTTCACGTAAATTTTTCGATATTTAGTAATAAATACCAGAAAAGAATTGGCATTGTCAGGCATTTTAGTTTAAATTAGCGATTTTTTTTTAAGCGCGCGTTATTAAATATTATTTAATAAATTAAAATACCACAATAAAATATTCTTCTTTGAGAATTTCATTTCTGGGCATTTCTCAGTCGTCCAAATTGTTGCACCGGCTGCGTCTGACAATTGCCGGATTTGCACTACTGACTCACAGAGGAACAGAGTTCCAAACACGAAATTTTCTATTCGTAATCCTCTACGAGGGTCTTTTTCTTGACGATTTTTTTTTAAATCGCTTAAAACTAATTTCTTAAAACCGTGTCAAGGTTGGATTTTCAAATGTTGTGTGTTGAAAATAATATTTAAACCACACGTAAAATAAAGAACGGACTTGAATAAAACGTTGAAAAGTGAAAAATACTTTGGGAAAGAAATTTACGAACCCAAAAAAAAACGATATGGATAAAATAAATTACTAATGTAAATATAAATAAAAAACGGTCTAATATCATATTTAAGACTATTTGTATTTGTTCAGCAACAATAACATAAATTAAGTACACGTCCATTTTTAATGCCTCAAAAATTAAACATTTTTATTATTGCGCATTCAATATTTCAGTTATGAAGTAGAAGAAAGAAAATTTAAAAAAAAAAGATAAAATTTCTAAGAGAGCTGCCGATCCTTAATTTTTTATTAGGTTTTTAATTTTTTTATAAATAAATAAATACAATAAAAAATGACCAGTTTTTCTACTTGACGTTCCCGGTGTTCGTCAATAACAGGAAAACGTTTTTTTAAGTTATATTGCAAGACATTTGGACGGAAATAATATTATATTTTGAACATTTTATCCGCACATTATAATTGATTATATTGTAAATAATTAAAATAAACAAATGCATTATTCGGGCATTTGTTAGCAGAAAAATTCAGTTGGGAACACCATAATAATTTCATCCAAATTCATAATTCTTTGATCAATTTTATGATTTATTTAAATAAATTTAATTAAAAAATTCTTTATTGGGCTATCTGTCGATTGAAAAATTATTTTTTTTCAATGTCTTTTCAATTGGGAACTTAATTTTTTATTGTTTTTGTTTAAAAAAATAATATCAACTAATTCAGAATGCTTTGGCAATTGTCAAAAAGTTTTTTAATACGCTGCCCGAATAATGCACTAGTTTATTAAATTTGTTTTACAAAAAATCTAATTTATCAGCCAATTATGAATTTTACTGAAATCATCCTGAAGTTCCCAACTAAAATGACTAACATAAAAAAAAGAATTTTTCTTTCAAAGATGCCAATTTGTTAAATAAATTTCTTTAAAAAATCATAAAATTGATCAAAAAATTATGAATTTTGCTAAGGATATCATAAATTTCTTAATTCAAAACGTTGAAATAGAAAAAAGCGAATGTTTCTAAATACAAATGCCACATTGAATTTGTTTTTAAAAATCATAAAATTAATCTAAAAATTATAAAAGTTGCTTAGATTGTCATGAACTTCCTAATTTAAAAAGTTCACATAGAAAAAAACGAATGTTTCTTTTTGCAAATGCCTGATTAATGTGTTTGTTTATTAAATTAGTTTTTAAAAATCATAAAATTGATTTAAAAATAACGAATTTTGCGGAGGTCATAATTAAAAAAGTTGACGCAGAAAAAAACGAATTTTTCTGTAGAAAAAAGCCAGATTAATGCATCTTTTCATTAAATTTGTTTAAAGAATTCACAACATTTCTCAACTTATTATGAAATTTTCGTAAGTTTCCCAACTAAAAAGACTGGTACTGAAACAAAGTAATTTTTCTACCCAAAAATGCCCGAAAAATGTATTTGTTTTAAAAAATCATTAAATCATTTAACAAATTTTGAATTTGGCTAAAATTTTCCTAAAGTTCCTAATTTAAAAT
>JAAAKG020147176.1:0-10512 GCA_010014905.2 Druon quercuslanigerum
ATATCAACAAAAACACAAAAACTAATTTTAAAATAGTTGATTTCACCTGGAAAAAGAGATTCTTTAACAAAACAGCTCAATTCTCAATCAAAATAATCACGTTTTAACAAAATACATGAATTTTATACTAAATAGTTCAATTTTCAAATTATAAAAGAAAAATTAAAAAATGGAATTGCTGCATTTTCAGATGTAAAAATTAATTTTTAACAAATAAAAATTAATTTCCAATACTATAGTTACATTTTTTAACAAATAGTTTGTTTTTCATCCAGAAAAATTATTTTTTCCCACAAATTGTTGAATTTTTAAGCCAAAAAGAGAAATTATCCAGAAAATAGCTGAATTTTCAAGAAAAAAGTTTATTTTTAACAAAATAGTGAAATTTTTAATTCTAATGAAGAATTTTTAATAAAAACAAATCAGTTTTAAACATAAATGGAATAGTTACCCCTATTTAAAATTTATTCTTGATTCTGAACCAGTCTATTTAGATTTTTTTATTTTCAAATTGGGAAAAGGAATCTAAGAAAAATTAATTTTCCATTAAAGAAGCGTATTTGTAGCAAAATAGTTGAATTTTTAAACAAAGATTTCAATTCTAAAACGAAGAGAAGATGAATTTTTAACAAAAAAGGTTAATTTTCTATAAAAAAAGACAAAAGCACTTTTGTAACCCAATAGTCGATTTTTTATATAAAGAAGATCAAATTTCAACAAAAATCGAGTAGTTTAATATTCAGATTTAAAATGTTTTTTTTTTTAAATAAAATAAACCAACTATTTTTAAACCAAAAAGATGAACTCTTGAACACGAAGATAAATTTTCTACAGAAAAATTGTATTCTTTCGGTCCCAAAAGAAAATATTAATTTTTATTTAGTCTTTTGTGTTATATTTTTTAGTTTTAAATTTTTTAAGTATTTTATTAAGCTGTTCGGTTTTCGTTAAAAGAACTTAAAAAAGAAATTATTTAAAAATAATTGATTGGTGTATTTCAAAAATAAAGCAGAATTCTAAATAAAGTGTTAAAAATGAAACGATTTAAAACAAAATAGTTGCAAATTGTGTAGTTCTTAATAAAAATAGATTAAAATTGAACTATTTGAAATAGATACTTTAGTAATGAAATAATTTAATAATTTGGAATGGTTACAGTTTTATAGTCCTGAATTTTTATTTTAAATGTTGTTTGATTGTAAAAATAGTTTCTTTTTTATGTTTTTCAACCAAAAATGTTAAATTCTTCTTTAGAATAATTTAATTTAAAAAATTATAATTAAAAATATTTTCATTTTGAATGGCAAAAATAACAATGAATTTATTTTATGAGCTAAGAAAGATTTTTCTTATTTATTTGAATGTTAACTACATTTTTAAAAATTAAGTAGCAATTTAAAATGCTAGAATTTCAATAGTTTTCATTTTAGAGAATTTAATTTAGTTTTTATTTTCAAATTTTAAGTAGAGTTCTCTTTCAAATAGAAATAAAAAAATTATTTTTTCTATGAATTTAAAATAATTTATTTTTTAAAATTATAATCTGAAAATATTCTATTTCTAAAGTTTTGAAATTGTCCTTTAATTTAAATTAAAATCTGAATAAATTCAGTTTCAAGATTTATTGATTCAAAATAAAATTGTTTAATTTTGAACGCTTTGAATTAGAAATTATATAACTTTACCTTCTTTCTAATGAGACTGTTCCAATTTCTAAAATTTAGGTCTGAAAATTTTTCAATATTGAGAGTTTCTGATTAAATTTTTTTAATTTCAAATTCTTCCAATTTCATATTATTAAATTTGAAACTTTTTTCTTTATAAATGATACAAGTTCAACTATTCTTCTTCATTCCATTCGAAATGTTCTTTATCAAAATTTTAAGTAATCTAAAATTGTCTAATTTTGAGAGTTTTCAATTCAAAATTGTTCAATTAATTTTATTTATGAATTTTAAACGCTTTTAATTTAAAAATATTAATGATTAATTATTGTTTCAAAAAATTTAAAACTTAATTTGCAGTTTGGAACCAGAAAAATCTCTCGCCATGTAAGTATTTACACAAGATCTTGACAAGTCATATCATCAGTTGGGTTGTTACATAATACGTGTTTTTCTAGGAGAAATCCGTAATTAAACAATTTTTTTATCTGACGACAGAAACGTTATTAAATTATATGATTTCGACGCTTTTAAGATAATTTAAAAAAAAATGTATGATCTGCTAACAATTTAAAAAAATTAAAATCTAATTATACGTAAAATTTTAGGTACATATTTCGCCTTTTTTTAATTTCTGAATAATAACTTTTGAATAAGTAATTGGTTTAAAAATATCTATAAGTGGCATTCATCAGGACTTATCTATTTGGTATTGCACATTTTGATTAATTTTCTTGGGTTACCATGTCGGCTACTTGGCTGGGGTTAAAAAATTTTTGTTGAACGTAGTTTTTTTCTTCAAAATTTATTATAATTGAATAAATTTTATCAGAATAACTAATTCTTACATTTTTAATAAACTCAATACATTTTTAAAATGCCGATATATTTCTGCGTAAAGCAAAGGTTAAAGGTGGGTTTTTAGCACTAAATATAAATTTTTTGAAGCACAAATTGTTTTCGATAAACAAAGTATTACTTTCTATTCAACAACTTTTTATTTTTACACTAATATTGTCTTTAAAAGATTCTAAAAAAATTCACTTTTTTAAAAATATTTAGATTTTTGTCCACTTTTGACTTGGAGCGGGGTAATAATTAATAAAATTAAACTTGCTGAAATTTGTTGTTGGTACCATCTACTTAAGTAATTTATAACTCTTTCAATATAAATAAAAAATCCTTTTTTCTACTGGTCGAAATTTATAAAAAACTTCACTTTTAAGCTTAATTGATAAAGGTCTGATATTTATTTTATTAGATAATCATTGTGACAAATATATTGTATAGTTGTGATAATTATAAAATTTTAAAATTCGTAGAGCAATTTACATGTAAACATATAAACGGTTGTTATTTGAATGTCGTAAAATTAGTTTGTGCCCAGATATTCAAAAGAAAATTATTTACTAGGGGATAATTTTTTTTTATTAAAAAAATAATATTATACCACAATGGGTTGTCTTCTAAAAAAATTGTTATAAAAAATACGCTTATATTACACTGCTAAATATATATTATTTTTATTTGCTGCATAGTAATGTCTTTTAATGTAAAGAAAAAACATCTAAAAATAATGGATTGCTATTTAGCAACAAAATTCTGTTTTTTTTTAATTTTTATAAAGAAATTTAATGTTCAAAATTTTTTTCACTTAAAAGGTTCTTTTTTTTCAACGAAATGAATTTTTTCAAAAATTATGTTTTACCAAAAAGAAGAACCTCGTAGGTTAAAAAATGCCAAAACAGTGATTTTATGTATATAAATTGATCAATAAAAAGATAATTTTTAATCTATGTTGTCAAATGGCCACTTTTACATTATGATCGGAAAAGGTATTAGATTTGTGTAAAATTTGATCCCTCAGTTTTCGTCAAATGTCTACGTTTTGAGGCCCCATAAATCCGAAAAACAGGTTTTTACAAATTTGTCTGTTTGTTTATTTGTTTTTTTTTTGTGGGTATGTAGATTTTTAATTCATCAGACAGCCATTTTAAATAAAACTTCAAAAATTGAGCCCATTTTGAGACCACTTTTTTCAAGATTCAAAAATTCCCTGTAAGGTTATTGGTATTAATAAAAAAGCCAAACTATTTCTCCTTATGACATTTTTTGATTCAAAAAATTACCAGAGTTATAGCATTAACAAATTCAAAAAAACGAACGAAAATGAAAATTTTAAGCCAAATAACACACGATATAAAAAAAAGGAAAGAGAAGAAAAATGTTGCTTTTCGAATGACCTACAAGATAATGATAAAAACTTTTTGAATTTTCTTGAAAATTTGAAAGTTCAAATATTGACAGCATAAAGAATAATGAAAAATAAAAAATTCCATTTTGGAATTTTCAGTTGGAATGCATAATATTGCGCAATATACTCGACTGAGTACTCGCGCACTGCGACCCTTCCGAGAGGAGAGTCGCAAACGTCTCTCGCCCTGTCCCCTGACAAACTGCTAGGTCCCGGAAGTGTTAATATAAACTTGATTTAAGCTGCAATTAAAAAAATATTCAAAATTATATAACATTACATATTTACCAATATAATTAACGACAGATTATTAAACTTATTAAACTTTTTGATTAAATGTTGAACTTCTTTTTGAGAAAGTTATTAAAAAATGTTGTTAAATTGAAATCTTAGTTGTAAATTCATCTCTTTAGTTTAAAATTTACCTACATTTTTGAAAATTTATATATTTTATTGAAAATTCGTACTTTTTGGTAGAAAAAAATCCTCTTTGTACGAAATTCAACTATTTAATTGAAAACTTTTTTTTTTGTTATTTCGTCTTTTTAGGAGTAAAATTAATTTTCTGGGTTGGAAATTCATCTTTTTAGTGGAAAATTTTGAAGATCATTTTTTTTGTATTGACTCAACAATCTTGTTGGAACGGAAAAGAGACTGTTTCTTTGAAAATTTATCTTTTTTAGTTTAATTCAACTGTTATCGATTTAAACTAAAAATCTTGTTTTATAAAAACAATTATAAGCAAACTAAGCGTTTTATAGAAAGCTAGAAAGCATTTTTTGATTTCTCTCCAAAATATCGAGTGTAGTTCTTTAAGCAATTTCTTAAACAATCAAATAATTTTTTATTATTGTGCAATTTTTATAAACAAACAAAGGATCTGATCAAGAAACCGAAAACACCTTTGGATTCGTCTCGGAAACATTTAAACTAGCTTTTTTGATTGTGGGCTTTTTTGTTTTTAATTAAATATTTAATAATTTATTTAAATAATTAGATGATATAGAAAAATCAAAAATCGTAAACAAAAGTTAAAAAAAAGTTGATAACATTTTATTTGTTTATGCAAGGATAGTATTTTTGACAATTGATGGAAATTGATATTTTAAATTTAGAATTAAGATATACACTTACATGTGTACAATTCTAAACATTGGATTAATATATAACGATCTTGTTCTGCGTTTTATTTTAAAATTTCTGAATATTAACATAATATCTTAAAATTGTATGATTTTTGGCTGAATATTTGAAAGAAGAGTAATTTAAAGTTCAAAAATTTTTGATTGACATATTTCAAGAATGAATAATTATTCTAAATTCAGTGTCAAAAATTACCAGATTTGAAATAAAAGAGTTAAAAATTGTGTTCTTTAAAATTAAATTATCTTAAAAATCAGCTATCTGAAATTAAAACTGATATTGTAAAATTATAATTTAAAAATTCGTTATTTTTAAGCGCTTGAAATTCACGCAAAGTAATTTAAATTTTAATGAATATGAGTATATAAAAGTTTTAATATCACTGTTCTTGGTGACTAAATATTTTTTCAGTTTTAAATTAAGTTCGGATTAGTTGAATATTTAACGTTCCATCTTTAAATAATTTTTTATTTTAAATGTTTCCTATTAAAAAATAGTTTTTATTTCAAACATTTTTTCAATATTTCAGTTAACAAGGTTTATAATTAAAAATATTTCTATTTTTTGTGAGTAATACAGTGAATTTATGTTTTAAGCTTAGAAAAGTTACTCTTATCAAATTTAATGTTAAATAATATTTGACGTAATAAACATTTCAAATAATAGAATTGAAAAAACTTTGACTTTAAAACAGTTAATTAATTTTAAATTTGGAAATTGAGGGGCCGGATCGTATAAGAGCGTATAGAATTTTCTCGTGCGAAATCATAGTCCCCTGGAGGCTTCAAAACAAATGTTGAATTTAAAATCTTTGAAAGACATACCTAGACGTGAAATTTTATTGTGCATCTTTTTTCCTCTAGACAAAAAGTTGTAGCTTTTTTAGTTTTCGAAATAAAACCAAAAAACGGACTTTTTGAAAAACTTGATTTCAATCAGTTTTTCACTTCAACTCGTGCTCAGTGCTTCAGTTTAAAAATTTTTAAAATTAAAATTTCAGAGAATGTGCTTTAAGATGTCCTACGATTGACAATATAATAGGAGTTCCAAAACGTTGTTTTAAAAAATTAATTATTAATTTTTTTCTGATGCTCCGCGCGAATCGAACATTTGTAACTTCCAGCGTTTCGTTTAGCAAGGGAATTTTGAGCAGGCAAATACTTCTCGCGATAAAAATTTGGAGAAAGGTATAATAAACTTTTCTAGAAAGTTTCAGATCAAAATATTTAATAGTTTAGGAGTAGTTATGGTTTTAGTGAACGCCAGCGCTGCAGTTTTCGAGCCTACTATGCACTTCTCTGCGCCATGTTCTCTCGCTAGAGAGTTTTTGCTTATGATATGATCTTATAAAATTTTTTAGTAAATAACAGTTAAACAAAAATAAATTAATAAAATACTCATGAATTTTATTTCATTTTGAATGTATTTTTCCGGTTTATTTAGATTTAAATGTGGGATACTTTAATGTACACCTAATATTTACACCGACATTCGGCTTAACTCGTAAGCGACCTTAAACATGCATTTTGAAAACAAACCTATGCAAAATTTTTTTTACACTTTGTCCAAATCTATTTCAAAAATAAAACAGATCAGTTAGTCCTTAACAATGCTTTGGACAGTGCACATTAAATTAAATTTTAAGCCTGATAAAGTGGAATATCTCACGAAAACTCCAGCGCAGACGTTCACTAAAATCATAACTACTCCTAAACTATTAAATATTTTGATCTGAAACTTTTTAATATACTACATTATACCTTTCTCTGAATTTTTGTTGCAAGAAGTATTTGCCTGCTCAAAATTTCTTCGCTAAACGAAGCGCTGGAAGTTACAAGCGTTCGATTCTTGCCGAGCATCAGAAAAAAATTAATAATAATTTTTAAAAACAATTGTTTTGAATTCTTATCATATTGACAATCTAAGGACATCTTAAAGCACATTACTTAAAATTTTAATTGAAAAATTTCAAAAACTGAAGCACTGAGCACAAATTGAAGTGAAAAACGGATTAAAATCAAGTTTTTCAAAAAAGTCAGTTTTTTGGTTTTATTTCGAAAACTAAAAAAGTTAAAACTTTTTGTCTTGCGGCAAAGAGATGCACAATAAAATTTCACGTCCATATACATCCTTTAAAAATTTTAAATCTAAAGCCCTTATACGATCCGGCCCCTCAATTGTCAAATTTTAAATGCTTTAAAGTTAATTGAATTCCTTTGCCTTTTAAATGATACAATTTTGAAAATTATTATCTTAAAATATTTCAGTAAATTTTTTTTAAATTGATCTTTTTATTGAAATTTTAATATAATATAATTCATATTTAAGATTTATTAATTTAAAACAAAATTTTTCATTTTGAAGACTTTGGATTAGAAATTATATAATTGTAACTCCTTTCTAATGAACTTGTCCAATTTGCAAATTTTACTTCTCCAATTAATTTTTTTTTTCAAGTATCTGATTAAAAATTTTTTATTTTAAAAACTTTCTGTTACAAATGATTCACTTTTTGGCTCTGCTATTTAGAAATTATACCAGTTAAATTAATTTTTTCACTTTGTTCGAAATAATATCCCTTTTATTTTTTAAGACATCCATTACATTTTTTACACTTCTAGAAATATTTTTGGGAAACAAATATGAAGACGAGCAGGGCTTTAGGCACTAATTATATTATATTATTAGAATCAAAATTAGATGTTAAATTATATTGTTAAAAAAATGTATTACTGTATATAGCAAATTTCTCTTGGACAAGAGTTTTCGAATGTTTTGACTTATTGTACACTTTTTAAGTTAACTAAAATAATTGTCTAAAGAACCGAATATTATTTTAAGGAATTTTTTTTTTTTGAATTATGTCAGAAAGTTGCGTTTTTTTATATATTTAACTTTTTTTATCACTGACTTTAGTGATTTAAAACTCTTCTAATATCAATAAAAAATTTCTTCTACAGGCAGAATGCGAAAAAAATAAAATTTATTATTAAGCCGAATTTATAAAGGTCTATTATTTATTGCATTAAAGAATTATTATGATAAGGAATTAATACACGTTACGAATCGCGCTTTTTTAGTTTTGCAAAAATTTCCGTTCCACTGTTTTTTAATAATTTCTTATCATTTTTACAGCAATCTCGTAATATTTGTTCGCGTCCTTGGTCCAAATTTAATGAGTGAGATGTATGAAAAAATTATTTACTGCGGGATAATTTCTTTTTATTCAAAAAATAATTACATTAATTTTATATATTGTTATTATATTATATTTATTTTTGCATTTTTGGCTGGTACTTCTTGTTCAGATATTGAAAATAATAAACACATTTTATTTTTTATGATTACTTTAATACTTGCTTCTTATTTTGTTTTAATTTTTATTTTAGCTACCACGGAAAACGTATCAGTTTATTAAATAAATATTATTACAATTTATAGTATGTATTATTGAAATCCACGTATTTTCATTATCTTGCTTTTAAAATTAAAAAAAGTGCGCATCATATAAAAAAACAATTTCGTTAATAAACTTTTTTATGCAACTTGTGTCTTTCTCCATAAATTTAATTTGTATTCTGCTAATGTTATTTGTTATGGTTTAAATAAAAAATACGTATCCTACCGTAAAGTGGCTCAAAAAAAGTTGGTAGATAGGTATGATTTAGGTGAGAAATTTTATGATTTAAAAAGTGTTTGTACCTTGCATCATTTTTCAAAAGATTTTTATTGTTGTTAATGTTATTCTTTACGATAAAAAGAAAAACTACGCGTTCTATCAAAAAATGATTAAGGACAAATTTGTGGATCCTTTTTTAGGTGAACAAATTTTGCCTCTTAATTTTTTTTGGTAGCTTGTGTCGTTTGTCTAAAAATTCAATTTGTCTTTTTATAATGCTGTTAACAGTGACAGTATGAGGGAAATTGCCGTCAAAATTTAAATTTTCAATTTATCGAAAAAATGAAAAAAGTTCTTATGATAATATTCTAGTCCATTCAAAAAGTATCGTTTTTCTTTTCTTGAATTTTTTCATCTCGTGTGTTATGCAGCCTCAAATTTTCATTTTTGTTTATTTGTTTGAATTTTGTAAGTGTTCTAATTTTGGTTATTTTTTTATTAAAAAAAAGGCTTAGGAGAAAATGTTCATAGTTTTCAATACTGTGAATAAACGTAAAGAGGATTTTTTAATATTGAAAAGAAGTGGACTCAAAAAATGTCAAAATGTGCTCACTTTTCTTTATCGTGCTCACAGGCAGACATACAGCCAGACATATTCGTAAAAACCTGTTTTTCGGATTCAGGGTAAAAAAATTAAAATATTTTCATGTAACGAGAGTCTACAAAATAATTAACAAGGTTTCCGATTTAAAGTAAAAATGTGTACTAATTTCCAATTAAATGTCCTAATATTGAAATAACTTACTTGGATTTTTTTACAGTTGAATAATTCTATAATTAAAAATTTATAAAATTAAATCCCTAAATGTTTTAAAAATTCAAATTAAAGTTGATACATAAACAATCAGTGCTTCTTTTCCAATTTGTTAAATTCTGATTATCCGAAAAGTAAATTTATTGATAACAATCGTTAATTTTTAAAGCGTCTACTTCTGGTGAACATTTTTATGGGTCAACGGTTAATTGCAGTTTGTTTCATTTTAAAAAAATCTAATTTTTATTTTTGTGGTTATTTGTCACGATTAAAATGAAAAGTAAGCGTCCTATGCAAAAATTGCTACAAAATAAATTTCTGGATCTAATTTAAGCGTATAATTTTTTCATACAAATTTTTATTGTATCTTGCGCAAACCTAATTTTTGTATTATTTGTAATATTTTTCATAATTAATAAAAAGCATTCTCTTAAAAAGTGATTTATGACCATTTTTTAGATATAGCTTAGGAAGATTATGTTGTTACTTAAAATTTTATTGAGCCTTGTGTCGTGTTTCAAAAATTAAATTATATAAATTTTTCATAATAATTTTTACGATTAAACCCAAAACTACGTGCGCTGTCCAAAATGGTTAGTTACAAATTTGTAGATCTTTTATTTTTCATTTATTTTATATTTTTTAATGTAATTTTTTACGATTAAAACTAATAACTATGCGTCCTATTGGAATATAATTAATAACAAATTTGTAGATCTTTTTTCCTTGAATACATTTTGTCGCTCCACTTTTTTCTGATCCTGTGTCGTTTATTCCAAAAATTAATTTTTTATTTGTAATGCTTTTTTTAGGATTAAAAAAAAGCTATGCATTCTTTAAAATAAATGTTTAAAAACAAATTTTGAGATCGCTTCTGGGCCAGCAACTTTATCATTAATTTTTTTCGTAGGATATGTCGCTTTGAAAATTTTTTTTCTATTTTTATTGTTATTTTTCACGGGTAAATCAAAAACTACGCGTTCTATTAATGTATAGTTGAAAAGAAGTTTGTAGATAT
>JAAAKG020147177.1:0-10512 GCA_010014905.2 Druon quercuslanigerum
AACATTTTTAATCGTATCTCGGGAACCGATGAAGATTTTTTAAGTTTCTTTAGCTTAAATTAAAGATAAAATTTCAGTCTATATGTCGTATAATTTTAAGATTTTTGCAACAATTTTTCTAGGTCATGCTAAAAGTTGAATTCGAGGTACAAAATGATAGAAAATCTAGAATTTTTTTAAACTTATCACGTGCTGTATTCTCTTCAGCAAATAAAAAAAATCTGTTTGAAATTACCAAACGTGGAATTTCATAGGCTTTCCAACTGTTTTTTTTTAAATGCCCCATCATTTTTTTTCGCTGAATTATCGTGGTTCAAAGCCAGCAGTGATTTTTAATAGTGCTTGCGTGAATCGATCTCATAATTTCCGACGGTAGTGTCAATTTTTATGTTGTGAAGTTAACCAATTACAATTTTTTCAAATTACAGAGTCTTTCTCTAAACTTAACTTCAATATGGAAGATATAACCGATTGGGGAATGACTGTTATTTCCAGCGGCAAATACATGGGAAAAACTCTTAAAGAGATCTGCGAAACCGATGAAGATTATTGCTTAAAAGCCCCCAATTTAAGGAATAATCCCGAATATCCCGAGTATAAACAATTCATTGATAACTTTATCATCGAAAAAGTTCATTCGTCGGAAAAAAATATCAATGAGGTGAAACTTCGTCGAAATTCTGTTCCCAAAATGCTGCAAGATATGCGTCCTTATCATTATATAAGACTTTACAACTGTTTTGGTGGAATTACCATAATTCATACCAAAGAAGTCCACAATCCACATTCGTATTCAGATTATGTAATCAAAAATAGGCTCTCTGATTTGAACGGAGTTTTTTATCGTTATATCATCCAAAAACAGATCTGCAATTTGCAAAATCGAGATGCAACTGATGAACAAGTAGAATATCTAATTCAGCTAACTTTAAATCGCAACTCAGATTATGAAATGTACGTAAAAAAAGAGAATCAAGTATTAGATATTTTGAGTGAGATTTACAATATTTCAGTAACGCATCAGAAATATCATATAGCCAGAAGAGATGAGGAAAAAGCACCTTATGTGGATTTCGATTCAGAATTTGTAAATCTTGAAAACATAAAGGATATCTTAAATTACATTTCTTCTATAAGCAATATAGAAACTGTGACTATAAATCCTTTTTTGTCTAATACCTACTTTTGGGCAAAACCTGATATAATCAGTGAGGATTGTATCATAAAAGTGAAAACAACGTACAAAAACATTATTGACAAGAATATGTTTCTACCTCTAATTTTAGATGCGCTTCATTATTATATCAGCGAAAAAAAAGTTTACAAAAAGTTTGTAATTTATAATCCGTTATTGGGATTAGAGCACAGCTTGGTATTAGAAAATCTGAATCTGGAAAAGATGATGGGTTTCTTCGAAGAAATTATTGTCCAAAATTCGATTCCCTGAAGTTATTGGTAATTTTGAAATTGGATTATGGACACCATAATTTTAATTGAATAATATAATTTTTTTTTTAATTTTAGATTCATAATTTTATTTGAAACAATTTCAGATAGTTCAAACGTTTTAAGTTTTGAACATTTTAAAATGTCTTATATTTTTAAGCAATCAATTTTAAAATTTGCTTATGGCCAATTGACAATTCAAAATATGGGAGTATTACAATTTTCAATTGTTTAATATTTTTCATTTTGTAATGGATTGCATATGTAAAAAACAAGTGATTTTCTCTACTAGCGAGATCAAGACTATTGTCGACAGGGTAATATTTGTATATGGCCCAATTAACTCCTTTACAATTGTACTTTATTAGATTTATTGTATTATTAGTGTATGTGTAATGTTCATGGTTCATGAAAAATATACTCATAATGACAAGCAAACTTTACATTTCTATCATTTTCATTCATTTTATACTTTATTTTTATTAGTAATACATAATTTTAATATTTCATAATAGCTATTATTATTTCACATTTTTCATTGAATACCAGTTTCGGACGGAAAATATTAACATAATGAAAAATTGTTAATATTGTTCAAATTATAATGATTCTTGTTTGGGAATTCATGCCAATTTAAAAAAATCATGATTCTTATTTCAAATCTAATGATTTTTATACAAATTTCAATTTTCGAATAAAAACCGTGATACAGAAATTGACCAAGCTCATAAATTTTCATATTTTATACAAAAAGCATTAGATATAAATCTTTTGTTCTTTTTTTGCTCAAAAATGCCGATTTCAGGTAAACACGCACACTAACATAACTTAATGTTGTTTAAAAAATTGTAAATATTCTTTGGAACTTAATAATTTTTTATTAAAAATAATTCCACATTGTTAAAGGTTCTTAATCTTATGCAAATTAAAATGATTTTTTTTTAAAATAGTTCCGAACAGTTGTGGAATAGATTTGGAAATACCGCAGTTAGGTGGCGCAAAAATTGAATGCGCGAAATTTAATTTTTTTAATTTTCATGATATTTTGTTATAATTACTAATTTATGGGAGAGTTTACCACTCACCAGATTGTGCCTGTTAGGTTTCGAGTTCTGTGAAAATTTAAATTTAATAAATCAAAAATAGCTTGTCTTATGCAAATTCTTATTAAAAGTTTATTGTTCATTTAAAAATAAAAGTCGTTGGGTTTAAACAGAAAAAAAATAATATTCTACTTACTAATCACTTTTTCTTGCGTAGTTCTGAATTTTACAAACATAACTAAGGTCGTAGCCAGAAAACAATTTCGGGAGGGGGGAGGTACCCCCCCCCCTAAACATATCACGTATTTTGTCAATGGTCCTGCAGTGAAAAAAATTTTAAAAATGTGTTTTGATAAGATTTTATATTTTTTCTACCAAATATTATAATGTTCAACTAATAAAGATAAATTTTGAATCAAAAATAAAATAGTTCAATTTTCAAACAAAATTATATGTTTTCAAACAAGTAAATTAAGTTTTTACTAGAAAGGAACATTTTCAACAAAATACATACAGTCTCAATTAAATATTTTAAGTTATAGTTAAAAACGGTAATTTTTTACCAAAAGAAAACGAATTTTGAACTAAATTGTTAATATTTCAACTAAAAAAATTAACTTTTTCCCAAAAATTGAATGGTGAAATTTTTAGAGCGAGAAATTGAATTTCCAAGATTATACAACTTGCAACAAAGAAAGTGCATTTGTAACTGAGAATTTAAATAATTTCAACCAACAATAGAATAGTGAAATTTTCTGTTAAAAAAATTAATTTACAACAACAAAAAAAGCGAATTTTTCAGTAGATTAGATTAATTTTCAACTATCGTAATGAATCTCTAACCAACGATATTACTTTTCAGCAAATTAGTATAACTTTAAAGCAAAAAAGATGAATTTTCAACAAAAATTTAATAGTTGATATTACAACTTTGTAAAATTAAAAAATTAACAATTAAATTATGAACTAAAAAAACAATTTCCAGGAGGAGAAAAAGGAATTTTTTAATTTATTTAAATTTTCAACCTAGACATGATTTTCCAACCAAAAATACAAGAATTGTCATCTAAACGGTTCAATTTTAAACTAAAAGAGGCGATTTTTTTAACTAAAAACGGAGAAGTCAAATTTTCAGGTAATCAATTTTAACGAAAAAATTATTTGTTATTAAATTTATTTATTTTAAACTGAAGAGATAAATCTTCACTAAATAGGTCAAAATGCAATAGTTGATAACTCATTCGAAAAATATTTGTCACTAAAATCCATTGAATTCAACCAAAAAGTACGAATATTCAACAAATCATGTAGTTTTTTTATTAAAAAAGGTTAGTTTTTAATGAAAAATAGAAAAGAAAGAAATAAAAGACCAATTTTCAACCAAAGAGAAGATACTTCAACCTATCAATTTTTAATAAATAAATAAATAATAAATTATTCAATTCAATTATTAAAATTTAACCGTTTTTTACATTGGTAAAAATTGATAGTATGAAGAAAATCAGTTGCAAAGAAAAAAATAAAATTACAATGAAAAATAAAATAGTTCGATTTTTCGTTAAAAAAAATTAATTTTCAACAACAAAAAAACGAATTTTTAACAAAATAGTTGCATTTTCAAATTAAAATAAGAATTTTCAACAAAATTGTTGAATTTACTACCAAAAAGATTTGTCAGTCAAAAAAGAAAAAAACTTCAACCAAATTGTTTAATTTTCAGCAATTTTTAGTTTTAGCCATAAAAATTGAAAACTTTTGAATACTTGTACTTTGAAGTGTCTCTTCAATAGACAATAGGGTGGTTCAAAAATTCATTGACAACATTTTTTGCATTTTGAGGGCGACGATCCTACCCCCACCCCTTTTTTCTCAATTTTTAGAATAATTTTTTAGGATTTAAAAAAATGTGACGGGAAAGTATAGGCCCTTATAGAGAATTATCTAACAAAGAATTACATGTATCAGAAATATGGGTTTGACACCCCTAATACACCCCCACGAGTACCTGAGAACTACCCTTAAAACCAAAAATGTCAATTCTTCATGAAATCGACCTTGTTAACACTGTATTCTCGTTTTTTTCACTTAAAATTTTTAATATTGACCTAGAGAAAAACTTTTTATCATTGGCTCAATAATTTTTAAACATTTAAACAAATGAAATTTGTTTAAATGATTTTCTTTTGAAAATTCCTTTTTTTCACAATAAAAATTATTACTATTTAGGATATTCCACTAGACCAATAGTAATAATTTTTAAGAAAAAAAAAACGAATTTTCGAAAAAAATATTTAAACAAAATCCATTTGTTTATAAATTTTTTTTTCGAAAATTCTTTTTTCTTCCTTAAAAATGATTATTATTGGTCTAATGGAATATTTATTAATATTATACATTGTTTTATTCATTTTATTTTTTTTGAATTTTTTGTATAAAAATTATTACTGTTGGTATAGTGGATTATTTAACAACATTAATTAATTATTTTTTTAATTATTTAAACAAATCCCATTTGTGTTAAAACTGTTTTTTTGAATGTGTTAAACTGGCAGTTTATTTTCATTAAGTGACATAAATTTATTTTCAAATATTTTTCCATTATTGGAATAATAAATTATTATTTATTTTAAATTAATAATACTTTTTAACTAATAATTTGTTTAAATAACTAAAAATTAATGACCCAATATTGATAAATATTCAATTAGACACCAGTAATAATTTTTATTCAAAAAAATTCAAAACGAAATTATATAAAGAAATTCCCTTTGTTTAAATAATTGAAAATTAATGAACTAATGTTAATAAATATTCCACTAGACCAATAGTAATAATTTTTAGGGAAAAAACGAATTAAAAAAAACTATTTAAAGAAATTCCATTTGTTTAAATTTTAAACAATAAAAATTAATTAACTAATGATATAAAATATCACATTAGACTTTTATTAGAGGCACTAGCGCAGAAGTTTAGTTAACGCGCAAAACATGCAAACTGCATCACACTATTAAAATCCGTTAAATTACGTTTACTTGATGTATAAAATATGATTTATTTAATAATTTACAAGGTCAACAGTTGACATAGTCAATTTACTTTTATCTTGTACTAAAAAAAAAGGAAGAGATGGAGGACTCGAATTTGAAAATCGCGCGCTCTGCAGGCCTTCGGGTTTGTTTGCGGGTAATCGATAAACACAAACAGTAACGAGAACAGGAATCTATGTAGTGGTATATATACAGGCTATACAGGTCACGAAGGAATACAAGTATATAGGAATTGGAAAAATTATTTCACAAAATTGTGCAGGATGACGGGAGATTCGTGTTATGTGTGTAAAATGAGGAAAAAACGAACAAGTGAAGAGTATATTGGGTTTTACCGGTATGTGAAACTTTTGAAAACTTGTAACAACTTACCTAACCTTAAAATGCCGAATGTTTACAGTTTTCCTGTTTAATTTCTCTCGTGGACTGTTCAATTTTCACACAAAACTATTATTAACATTCAAATAGGGAAAAATCTATTTATAATTCGCTTGCAGATTTCCAAAATGCGAGAGGAGAAGGAAGAAATGGTTGAAAATTCTGAAGATATCAGAGAAAGAGTTTGAAAGTGATGAGACTAATGCAAGGACCAAAAAAGTTTGCTCAAGACACTTTTCACCTGATTCCATTAATTTCACGTATCTTGTACCTAGACTGAAAGACGATGCACTTCCCAAAGTAGTATTTATTCAAATACTATAATCATTGATAATTGCTTATTGGTAGGAAAATCCTGAAAATCTCCTGTTTTTTTCTTTCAGGTTAAGAAATCATCAAAGAAAAAGAAGAAAAGGAAACGTGGGGATGTTTCAGGGAATAAAGCTCTCCAAATTACTTTGGAATCAACCCCAGAGAAGACTGAGAGCCCAGTTTCTGTTGCAGAAGGAGAGAAATTCATGAAACCTTCAATGAATGAAGCTCCCAACGGCGAAGCTGAATCACTCCTAGAGTCTACTGTCCTTGAGGGCATAGGATTTTATTCAGGAGTTTTTTATTTTTCAAAAAAATGTTCAAATGCAAAAGATAAATAGATAAATAGTTCATACTTTAACCAAAAAAGATATTAACCTTAAATAGAACAGTTAAATTCTTCGAAAAGAGACGAATTTGCAACAAAATAGTTGAGCTCTCAACCAGAAAGGATGGATTTTCATACAACAAAATTAATTTTCTGCCCAGAAAGAAGAATTTTCATCACAAAAACAAGAATTTTTAACAAAATTATTAAATTTTGAAGCCAGCAAAAACGTTATTTTTTTAACAAACAGTTAAATTTTCCCAGAAATTGTTCAATCTTAAACAAAATATCTGAATTTTCAACCAAATAGTTGAAATTTCGAGAAAAAAAATACGAAGTTTCTACAAAAGTGTTCAATTCTCGATCCGAAAAATATGAATTTTCAACAAAAATGGCGAATCTTCAAGAACAAAAATAATAGTTTTTTTAAAAGTATTTAAACTTTAAATGAAGAAGTTGATTTTTCAAAGAATTCTTAACAAAACATGTGAAACCCAAAAAGACGAATTTTAAACGAAATACATGAATTTTTAACCCGAAAATTATTGGTCAACGAAAGCGTAATTTTGTTATCAAACAGTTAAATTTTCATGGAAACAGTAAAATTTGTAACAAAATATATAAATTTAGAACCTAGTCGTTCAATTTTCTAACAAAAAATACGAAATTTCTACAAAACAGTTGAATTCTCGCCCCGAAAAATATGAATTTTCAACAAAAATTATGACTTCAACAGAAACAAAATAATCGTTTTTTTTAAACTGACCCGCAAATATTAATTGGCAATTTACAATTACAAATATTAATTTACAAAATAACATTTTTAATTGAATACTTGATTTATTAACCAAATATTTCAATTTTCTAACAAAACATACGAAATTTCTACATAGCAGTTCAATTTTTGACCCGAAAAAATGAATTTTCGTCTAAAATTTATTAATCTTCAAGCCAAAAAAAATTAAAAAGTAGTATAACTTTAAATCAAGTGTAGTTGATTATTTAAAAAAATATTAATTCTCAACGAAACATTTAATAAAAGTTAATGTTTCAGCCAAAAAATAATTTTTTTGTATTGAATTTTGAATCCAAAAAAAACGACTTATCTAAAAAAAAAGATGAATCTTTGACCCGAAAATCTATTTTCAACAAAAGAGTTAATTTTTTATCAAATAGTTAAATTTTCATAGAAATAGTTAAATTTTTAAGAAAATATTTGAATTTTCTAACAAAAAATACGAAATTTCGACAAAACAGTTGAATTCTCGACCCGAAAAATATGAATTTTCCACAAATATGATGAATCTTCAACAACAAAAATAATCGTTTTTTTAAAGTAACCCGAAAATATGAGTTTTAAACATCAACGTTAATTTTCTATCAAAAAGTTCAATTATGAAACAAATGTTTGAATCTTCAACCTAAAATATGGATTTTCAACTAAACTAATGAATCTTCAACATACAAAAAATCTTTTTTTTTTAATAGTTCAAGTTTAAATAAAGTAGTTGAATTTTCAAAAAAATATTAATTCTTAACAAAACATTTAATAATAGCTGATATTTGAACCGAAAAAGATACAAATTCAAAAAAATTTTAACTTCAAGAATTACAAAAATTAATTGAAAATGGTGCACGTTTTAGGCTTCCAATTTTCAAATGTTGTAATTTTGATGATTTACATTCGAAGATTTGTGAGATTTAGAATTGAACACTTGACTTGATCTTCAAAATCATCCAAATGTAAGATTTTTATTTATACATCTTTAAAACTGAAGAACTGTAGAACTTTGAATTATCTTTTAAGTTAAAGAGTTCTTAATTTTGTAAATTTAAAATAAATTATACAAGTTCTAAGTTTTACAATTTAAAACTCTATACATTTGACGATTTACGTGCGAAATTTCTTCAATTTGGAAGATTTAGAATTTAAAACTTGACTTGATCTTCAAAATCGTTCAAATTAAGCAATTTGTAAATTATAATTATTGAATATTGAATTTGACGTCTTTAAAACTGAGGAGTTTTACAATTTAGAATAAAGTAAGAGTTTTCACTTGCAAGTTTTTGAAATTGAGGAATGTTGAATTTAAATGTTTAAAATTGAAGATTTTTTATTTTTCACAATAATAAATTATAAATTATGAAATGAAAAATCATTTAAAAAATGGTGAACTTCACACAAACCTTTTTTAAACAAAAAATGTTAAAAATGATTTTAAATATATCGCTACAATAAATTGTATAGAAAATCCATCCATAAATCCTTTTTTGATCAATTACTATTTTTGGGCAAGAGCAAATATCAATTCAAGACATAGCACTATTTATAAAAATACATTTTTAATATTAATTTTCATCGATGTTCATTATTACGTAACTCAGAAGAAAAAATGTACCAAATTAGTTATTTACAATTCGATATTAGGTTTAGAGCATATATTAGTTTTAGAGAATTTAGACTTTGAATAGTTGGTGACATCTCTTAAAAACGTTATTGTCAAATGTGACGAATATTTTTAAGGTATTGGTACGCTTTTTAAATAATAATAATTTTTAATTTATAAAAAAACGCTTTTTTGAAAAAAAATATTTTAGTGGAATAAATGCTTTTAAATGTAAAATAATTTGTTATTTTAGAATCCTTGTATTTTGTTCGTTATTTTTCAAACCTTTATTTAATTAAATCAATTTTTAGTTCGCTTTTTTCTCGGGTTGGAAAATAGGAGTTGATACAAAATCCAACTTCGAAATTACCTGACTTTTCCCAGACCAACTTTTCATTTTCCCTGGCCGTTATAATAATTTTTTTCTGGTTAAATTTTCAACCAAAAACATTCATTTTCAAATAAAAAGATAATATATCAATCAGTGAGATCATTTTTCTACGAAAAGGTGAATTTTTAAAAGAATACATGAATTTTCAACAAGATAGTTACATTTTTAACCGAATAAATATATCATTTTTTTAATAAAAATCTTTTTTTATTCTTTTTTTATTTTCAGACAAGAAGATTAATTTTTAACAACAAAAAGCGAATTTTCAACAAAATACATAAATTTTTCATTTAAAAATTTAATTTTTAACCAAATAAATTAAACTTTTAAAAATACATGAACCTTCTATTAAATGGTTGAATTTTCATCTAAAAAACATACATTTTTAACCGAATACAAACGAATTTTTAACAAAGTAAATGAATTTTAAACTATAATGATTAACTTTCAAATAAAAAAATAAATACATTTTCAACCAAACATGGAGTTCTTAAATTTTCAGTCAAAAAATTAATTTTGTTTACAATAAAAAAAGTTTTCAACAATATAGCTAAGATTTGAAGTTTTATTTATGAATTTTCAAAAAAGAACAATTGTGCACCAAACAGTTAAATTTTCGACCAAATTTTATACCAAAATTGATGAATTTTTAACTAAAAAGGCCAATTTTCGACCAAAAATAAAACAATTATATTTTCAGTTAAAAACATTAATTTTTAACAACAAGATAACGAATTTTTAGCAAAATAGTTAAATTTGCAACCAAAGACATGAATTTTCAACTCTATCGATTAATTTTCAGTAAAAAAATGGAAAATTGGACCAAATAGTTAAATTTTCGACCAAAAAGAGAAGTTTTCAACCAATGATTAATTTGTGAGATTTTTAGATTAATTTTTTAGCAAAAAAAGACGAATTTTATACTAAACAAAAAAAGAATTTTTAACAATATACTTGAATTTTTAAACAAATAAATTAAATTTCTTGGTTAGTCATAATTTCAGTAAAAAAAATAAATTTTAACAGAATACATGAATTTTCAATCAAATAGTTGATTTTTCAACTAAAGAAGATAAATTTTCAACCAAACACAGGGTGGTTTAATTTTCAGGTAAGAAAATTAATTTCCAAACTAATAAAGAAGAATTTTCAACAATATATTTACATTTTTTTCTCTCAG
>JAAAKG020147178.1:0-10511 GCA_010014905.2 Druon quercuslanigerum
TGAATATCTCACGAAAACTCCAGCGCGGACGTTTACTAAAATCATAACTACTCCTAAACTATTAAATATTTTGATCTAAACCTTTCCAAAAAACTTCATTCTACCTTTCTCCGAATGTTCGTTGCGAGAAGTACTTGCCTGCTCGAAATTCCCTCGCTAAACGAAACGCTGGAAGTTAGAACTGTTCGATTCGCGCCGAGAATCAGAAAAAAAGTAATAATAATTTTTGAAAACAATGTTTTTGAACTCCTATCATATTGTCAATAGAAGGACATCTTAAAGCATATTCCCTAAAATTTTAATTAATTGAAAAAAAAACTGAAAAAAACTGAAGTACTGAGCACGAGTTGAAGTAAAAAACGGATTAAAATCAAGTTTTTAAAAATGTCAGTTTTTTGGTTTTATTTCGAAAACTAAAAAAGTTACAACTTTTTGTCTGGCGGAAAAAAGATGCACAATAAAATTTCACGTCCAGATATATCCTTCAAAAATTTTTATTCCAAAAATGGTTTCAAAGCCTCCAGGGGACCTTATACGATCCGGCCCCTGATTTTAGTATTATATGTAATACTTTTCTAAATATTTGAAATCCTACAACAATATTAAAAATACTTTGAAAATCTCTTAAAAATTCGTTAAAAGTTTAGTAAAATTCCTTTTTGAAATTATTTGAAATTTTTTGAACTTACTTCGAATAATTTTATTTTATTTCAAATGTAAAATCTTTTTAAAAATCTTTAAAATGTCTTAAGATTTGGTGAAATCTCTTATTGAAATCCCTTCATTTTCATAAATTACTTAAAATCATTCAATTTCGTTTTAAGATCCTTTAAAATTTTTTTAAATCTTTTCTAAATCTCTTGAAATCTTTTCTGATTCTTTGCAATATTTTTTAAATTTTCAACATTTCTTAAAATATATTTAAATCCTTCGATGATTCTTCGAAATCCATATAAATCTTATAAATCTTTTTTTTTTTTCAAATTACATAAAATCATTTAATTTAAATGGAAATTTCTTGTAACTCTATTTTTATATTTAAGGGACTTTTAGAGCACATAATAAGATATCCTTCAAAAAATTTTATAAATACTTTAAAAAAAATTTTAATTAGTTTAAAATTGTGTCTTTGAAAAAAAACGAAAATTTATTGATTTTTTTAACAAATATTTTTTTATAACTGCGCCTGATTGTGAATACTTTCAAAAAAATATGCCTTAATCACATTTAATTCATTAAAGTTATGAATGTTAACAAAATTTTTTCAATATACCCTGAGTTTTTTAAGAGCAAAAGAAAAAAATACAAGGAAAACAAATTTTTTATTGCAAAATTAACTTCAAACTGACATTATAGAAAACCTTGCCGTTTGGCGAAGAAGTAAGATCTTTAACACAGATAGAATTAAGTATTCTGAAATCTTTCAAGTACATTCAACCCTGGAGATAGGGCCCCCTGATATAGTCCTTCCGAGAAATGAGGCCGCGCCGCAAGTAGCCCTGCTGGAAGTAAATGGATATAGTCGCTATCCGTTTGAATCATTTTTTATCTTTAAGATTGTAATCAAAAGATCTGCAATCACCTCTATTCTTTGGAATCCTATTCTTCTTATCCATGTCTATCAACCACTTATCCACGTGAATCCTTTTATTTCCACTCAAGTCCCTCAAATCCCTATCTTTTTATCTCATTGAATCTTTTGATATCTTTTCTAAAATCTAAATAGCTTTATCTTCTTGAATTCCAGTCTTTCTATCTAAATAAATCCACAGCTTATCCACCTCTATACTTTTCTATCCTCTGGGAAATCTTAAATTTCGTCTATATTTTTTAATCCCTATTTCCCTATCCAAGTGAATCCGCTTCAATCTTTTCAGAAATATAAGATAGAACTATCTTCGTGAATCTCATTCGTTCTATCTCAATTGAAACCACAGCTTATCCACCTCTATACATTTCTATCCGTTGGGCAATCTTAAATTTTGTATATCTTTTTTAATCCATATTTTCCTGTTCAAGTGAATCCATTTCTATCTTTTCTGAAATGGAAGATAACCCTATCTTCTTGAATCCTAGTCGTTGTGTCCAACCGAATCCTCCGTTTATCAGCGTGTATCCTTAGCGAGACGGGCGCTACTTGACGTACATCCCTGACTTAGTTCCAGCGGGATCCAGTAGGTGGCTGATGGTACAAGTTAAACACAAGCGAGATCATTTTCACCACCTATAACTGGAGGGTTAGCAGACGCCTTGACAGAGTTGATTATTCATTGATCAAATATTGATATTCATCGATTGCACTGAGAACATTGCATTGAGAAAGTAGAGAAACGTGTCAAAACTGGGAGGCGAAGGCGTTTGGTTCGCGTCTCTCAGTTCCTGAGTTAGGGCGAAAGGCGTGTGGCACAGCTTCATCTAAAACGGCCGCAAGCAGACCAAAGATATCCAGGAAGGGGACGGAAAATGAAGATATCTGTACCCAAAACAGATATGAAGTCCTGTCGGGCAACTCAGACCTGACAAGAAGCCCAAGCAGAAAGTGCCGCCTATTGTGCTAACCGCTATAAGATTCACAACCAAGGCTTGGTCATAAAAGAAATCAACGAAGCTACAGTTTTAAAAAGGACAAGGTTTAACTTTTTCAGACAAGGACTTTCAATCCTCGCGTTTGACAAAGATAACTACCGCACCATAAAGAAAAAGCTGGATGGTTCAAATGCAGACTATTTTACTCACCCATTCAAAGATGAGAAACCACGACACCTGGTGGCCAAGGGACTGCCTATTATTCTTGTCGAGGAAATCAAAGAAGATTTACTGCTCCAAGGTGTCAAAACGGAAAAATTAAATCGCATGAAGCAAAAGATTCCAACGGATCATCCCAATTACTTGATAACTTTACCACCAAATCAAGACCTAAGTGTAGTGAGAAAAGTCAAATATGTGTGCCTAGTGAGAATATACTAGGATAAATACAGGAACAGCAGACGAATAACGCAATGCCGTAAATGTCAGCTATTTGGGCACGGAAGCTCGCACTGCAAAAATCCACCTAAATGTGTCAGGTGTGCGGAGGCGCATTTCACGGATAAGCATCCAGAGGAAGAAAATACTGTGGAGAACGAGGACTCACAAAAAGTTAATGAACTGCATAAATGTTCAAATTGTGGAGGCGAGCATCAGGCTAATGATACCAGATGTCCAATATATATTAAACGACTGGAAAAAATTGATGCCAGAACTAAGAAACATCCGCTGTAGCAGGCACGAGAGAAGAAAATATTACCACCTACAAGGACACATCTTGCTTTTCTACCTCTAAGACCTACCAGACCATTTGCATGGGCAAACTCTTCGACTCAGCAGGAAAGCAGAAATGCAGCAGTTGACGACAAGAAAGACTACACGTCAAACAAGGACACCCAAGACTTTCAGGAACTGGCTATGGAATTTAGCAAACTCAACGAACTCTGTAATTTAGGTAAGATGCTGAGGCTTATTAAAAAGTTAAATAGTGGGCTGAGGTCTTGTAAAAATGACTTCGATAGGCTCCAAGCTTTTGCTGAAATATTCGCAGATGATCGCAAATAGGAAAATTATAAATTGATTAAGAATAGGGAATTGGAATGCAAATGGTATTAGGGGTAATTTTAGAGAATTGTCGTGATTTCTTTATGACCATAAGGTAGACATTATGATGCTAAATGAGATAAGACTGACTAAGAGACAAGGCACAGGGGGGTGTCTTAATTCCGATTAAAGATAATATTAACAAGATTCCCATACTGCACGGTAAAAGTGGACTATTTGCATCAGATTTTGAAAAAGCAGAAGTTCTTGCAGACCACTACGAATTGGTTCATTTTCTTACAAAGGATTTTTGTGATATTGACACTGAGAGGCTGGTCAACATTAGGTACAAAGAAATTGCGAACTCTACACATGATTTAAAGACAGTTGAACTAGTAACGCCCAGAGAAATTAAAAAAGCTGTTTTGAGAATAGGCTCAAGGAAGGCACCGGGCCACGATGGGATCCAGAATATTTTGCTCAAAAATATGCCAAAGAAGGCATTTATACAAATTACTTAATTTTTTAATGCCTGTCTCATGCTTTGTCACTTTCCGTGTGCTTGGAAAACTGCAAACATCTTGCCTTTTCACAAACATGGTAAGGATAAGCTTTTTCCGGCAAGATATCTCGCTATAAGTTTACTGCCAATTCTAGCCAAGATTTTTGAACGCAAATAAAATATTAATTCCAGAGCAGTTCGGATTCAGAAAAAATAGAAGCACGGTTCAACAACTAATTAGATTATTAAATACTGTTGATACTAATTTCAACAAAAATTTGCCTACTGTCATGGTTCTCCTTGACCTGGAAAAGGCATTTGCTGCCGTCTGGCACAATGGCCTAATATATAAACTTAGCGAGCTAAAAATTTCAACCTATTTAATCAAAATAGCGCAACCTTAT
This sequence comes from Druon quercuslanigerum, assembly GCA_010014905.2. Lineage (NCBI taxonomy): Eukaryota > Metazoa > Arthropoda > Insecta > Hymenoptera > Cynipidae > Druon > Druon quercuslanigerum. The sequence continues at coordinate 4,477 of JAAAKG020147178.1, forward strand.
CTCTCTGAGAGAAAATTTAACGTAGAGATAAATGACACTAAATCTTAAGACAGAAGCATTGATGCAGGAGTCCCAGAAGGTTCTATTCTTCGCCCGCTGTCCTTCATATACTACATTAACGATATACCAGCATTGCAAGGAATATTGCGATCATTATTCGCCGACGACACAGCATTGTATTCCACTTCCTGGAGTCCTAAAGAAGCTATGGATAAATTACACAAATTTACTACCATGATAGTAGAATTTTTTGATAAATGAAAATTAAATGTTAATGCTGATAAAACTGAAATCATAATTTTCGCAAGAAAAAATTTTAACCATCCAGAGAGAAAGAGGAAAGTAGCTATTCCTGATTTTATTGTTCTGGATAAGATTATTAAGTCTGAATTGGTTGCAAATTATCTAGGAGTTTTACTACATCAAAAACTAATATTTAATGAGCACGTTGCACGTTTACTTAAAAAATCTCAGAAAATTCTGGGCATCTTGTACTGCCTTATGTTTAGAAAGAGTAAATTAAGTATTAGAAATAAATTACTACTTTAGAAAATGATTATTAGACCAGTTTTTCTATATGCGGCTCCCGTCTGGAGTAGCGCATCAAACATTACTATCTTAAGGCTACAACGCTTTTAAAATAAATGTTTAAGAATGATCACTAATGCCTCCCTCAGAGACAGGAATATTAATTTGCATAAGAAGTTTAACCTTCCTCTTATCTCGGATCATATTTATAGTTAAATGAAAAGTTTTTATTAAGACCAAATGAGCTTAAAAGAGCTTCAAGAAGCAAAACCTACCAGGGAAGAAGAAATGCCTTTTAAAATGAAATATAGGATGCCATATCATCTGTTAATTAATAAATAAACAGCCTCAGCGTCGTAGGTTCTCGTTAACTAGTTTTAGTTTTATAATTATTGTTAAACTAGAGTAAGGCCAAAACTTAACTAATGGGCTTTTTCAATACATTTTTTACCCAAATTTAAATATTACTGTAAGCTACATGAATGTTAGCAGCAAATATTAATTTAAAAATTTATGATAACGAATGGATAGGGTTAAAGTTTCTTGTAGAGCAATAGGTACATATAGTATTGATGACTATTGTACATGTTAGCATTATCTTTTTGTAAAAATTTATTAAAGAACAAATAAAGAATTTTACAATGCAAAAAATGCCTTGGCAGAGTTCAAACTTCGACTAGTAAGCCGTAAAGCTAGGGAACTTTCTTGTTACTACTATTTTGCGGGAGTTTAAAATTGGACATGCATTATTATTTTCGAAACGGATAACAATCGGACGACAATCCCTATGTCAGAAATATACATACTTTCTTTCTGATAAGTTCAAAAATAAAAAATAAAAATTTAACTGACTTTGCAACTATTTTTTTCCTCTAAAACTTTCTTTCTTTTTCCTTTTCATATTTACAGTCCACATCTAATACAAGATTTCAATTCTTATATAACGAGTTTTGAAAAACAAACAATAAATTCATAATTTCATAATTGGTTCCTTTTCATACTCGTTACACATAATAAACACATGCTTTTTCTTTTTTGTTTCAATTTAAATACTTATTTACAAGAAACTTCGAGTTAATTCTATGACAAGCATACTTCACGTTTAACTTGGTTTAAATTTGCCGCGCGAAGTCCTTTTAAAAATGGATGGAGTTTGACGTTTCTCTTGATTGGTTGACTTTTTTTACTTGCGCGTGGCGGGACCTTAGGTTTTTGGATCATGCTCTCTAACCATGATTTTGGCGTTTTGAATCACAGACCAAGTGTCAATCGGCCAAGCCGGTCGCCGGCAATATTTTTCAACGTTTTTAACCGGAATCCTTTGTCCTCAGCACAAAGAAGTCGTATCTCGTGGCTCAATTCTTTTTTCTTTTTCGTAAAGTGTTTGTGTCTTGAAAACCTCTTGATATGGATGATCCTTGCCATATAATGCCTATCAAGGTGTCAAAAAATTTGAGAAAACAGTTTTGTGATATTTCAGATAGCAACTGCATCATTGTAAAGTTTTCAAACAAAGAGGAGAATGAATATGCAATTGGGTTTGCTACTTGGCTAAAAGGCAACAAAAAGCTTGACATTATTAAAAGCAATGAAGTAATTATTATATATTGGCCAATTGACTTATCAGTACAACCCACCAGAATTCTTGAAAAATTCTTTCTGAGTGCCAATGTTGTAGAAGAAGTTGTTACCTTGCAAGCAACTGGTGGTTAGTAATTACCTAATTGAAAAACAAACTTTGTAACAGCTTCACTAAAAGAATCAAGTATTTTTGAGAACCATTGGTGTATTTAATATATACGTATGTATTTTTTATTCCCTCAATCCTATGTAAATAGCTATCTTTTTATTTAGGTAAGGATGTTTTTGATTTATGCAAAGAAGTTTATGCCCAAAAAAAACACACGAAGCCACGAATTCTACCACTTTTATAGTTCTTAAAATAAAAATAAAAATATTGTACTTAGTAAAAGATTTCCCCAGTAAAGATTATGAAAGCTATCAATTAAAAAGCAGTTAAAATTATCGACACTGCTTGAACTTTCTATTGTTTGAAAGTCGGGAACGATTAAGTGGAAATCAATATTCGGTTAACAAAGGGTGAAAAGGGTGAAACAAAAATCGAGTCTTATTTAAACTCATCAACCCTTTAGTTGGGAGACAAGTGGAAAACTGAAGTCTGATAATGGAGTCTTTACTCGCGAAGCCAGCACAATATTTTTGCGACAAAATCGACAGTGCTTGGGTTTGAAACCGTAGCCCAAAGCAAAGCCCCCTTCGATTTCGCTTGCCCCCAGGAGACGACGTGAATGGTCGAACCCTTTTGATGCTGCTTTAATATTCAACCGAACCCCATAGAACAAACCCTTCTGATTAATAGTTGGTCGAGTATGCAATGTGCATCACTATTTGCTACACAGGAAACGGAATTGTTTTGGTCTCCCTGGTTCTGCTACTTCACAAATAACAGTTCAAAATATTTTTATTTACCAACAGGCTATATAAAAACAATCAACAGTATCTTCTATTCTATCAGAAATATTGCAATCTAGTTTTTGAAGAACAGCTTTTACTAGGAAATTAATGAAACCAAGAAAATCGACGAATTTACATTTAAGTGTGGACGTGCGGTTGCAGAGACCGCACCATAGTTCTGGTACATGAGTCCCTCTCGAGAAAGGCAGACTTGAGGAAGGACGGAAGATCGATCTCCTAGCTTTCCTGAAGTCTGATTTTATTAGTAGCTTTAGTTTTAGTTTTGCTTTTGCGATTAATTGTGCGGTCCATGGCACCGCACGCCCATGGTAACGTCGCAAATTTGAAATTGATGCCGGTATCAGAGACTACGTAACGCGGCCGTCCCAGAAAAATTGTACGTCCCAATTATCCTTCGCGTCTGCCAGACAGCACCATGCTTCTGCTATGTGGGTTCCACCCCTAGCTAATTTAAAAGATTAATAATAATAAAAGTTGATACAATTTATTAATTTGTCATTCATTACAATGTTCCTTCATATATTTGTATAAGTTAAATAACAAAACCTTTATTACTAGTTTAATTAGATCCAATTCTTCAAGTTAAATAAAAATAATGGAAATTATTGATGATTATCTTACTTTAAGTCTTTCACAATTATACTTCTAAATAAATATTTTTAATGTTTAGCAGCGAATAAAAATAATATTAATACAGAAATACTATTATTACTCATTGTTTTTTTTTATTTTTCATTAATTATTATACTAATTGAAATAATAATGTCAATAACATTTATATTATTGTTCTTCAAGTATATTCTTCAATTTTTAATGTGAATTATTTAAATTGATGTAACTTATAATGCTTTTTTCAATTTATTAAATTTTGCAGATTTACAATTGAAAATTCTCTATCTTTAAGGACATATCTGTCAATAAAAATTTTTACGTGGCGGAAATTTTGTTTTCATGGTGAAACCATAAAAAAACCATACAAAATCATGTTTTTTTGCGTTTATCTTAGGTAATATGCAAAATTTCAAAAAATATTTCATCAGAAAGTTGTAGATCACATCGAAATACACATTTTTTGTTGAAAGAATTTTTTAAAAAGTACTAAAATTAGTAAAACTAAAATTTTGCGTAATTTTCAAATCTTAAATGTAAGTATAACTTCTTAAATCTGGATGATATCAAAGATCAAAAATGAAATTTTCCATTCTAACTGTTCTAAATTCAAGAAATTTCGTCTTAAAAATAACAGAATTTTCAATTAAAAAACGTAAAACTTGCCTAATTTCTCATTGTAAATTTTTTAAATAAAAAATATTTAATTTTAAGGATTTAAAATTAATTATAAAACTTAAAACTTGAATTATTTAAAAAAAATCGAGAACCTCCTAGTTTGAAAAATTACAATTTAAAATTTTACAATTTGTTAGAGTTAGAATTGTAAAGTTTTTACTTTCAAATATTATAAACTAATATTTTAAATTTTGATTATTCTGGAAGTTAATAGTCAATTTTTCAATTCTATATGTTCTAAATTTAACAAATTTAGAATGTTAATCATAAAAATTAAAGAATTTTAAATTTAAAAAATGAAAGGCTCTTTAATTTTGAATATTTAAAAATTTAAGTTCCAAATTTTCAAATAATTAATAATAAAAACTCTTGAGTTTTAGATATGCATAACTGAAAATTACTTAATTTAAATGATTTTGAAAATAAAAATCGATATTCCACCAAACACTAAATAGTTAAATTTTCAGTTTAAAGAATTAATTTTATATTAAAAAAAAAAGTAATTTTCAAGTCCAAGAGATAAATTTAAAACTAAAAAGATTAGTTTTCTATCAAAACAGATTAATTTTTAATAAAATACATAAATTTTCAATCAAAAAGGTAAGTTTGTCACCAAGCAGATTAATTTTCTAAGAAAAAAAATAAAGTTTCAACAAAATAGAGAAATTTTCAAACGATCAATTGGATTTTCAACTGAAGAAGGTAAATGTTCAACAAATCATGAAACAGTTAAATTTTCAGTTAAAAAAATTTTATGGAATTAGATAAATGTTGAACAAAACCAAACAAGATTATTCGAATAAAATTATGAATTTCCAGTCCAAAAAAACGAATTTTTCACAAATTAATTCCACTTTCAACTAAGTAGTTGAATTATGAAGCAAAAAAGGCTTTAAAAAATACCTTGAAAATGTATTTTTTATATTTTTAAAACGTTAAAAAATATTTAAAGCACGGTATCAGATTATTATACACACCAAGAGTTATATTTTGTCAATAAAAAAAATAATCTGCCAATTTTAGAGAATTATAAGTGGAAAAAATGGTGCCATTCATATTTAATTTACTGCAATTTTCTCGCCTTATAAAGAAACTTCTTCAAATAATATTAAACTTTCATAAACTATAAAAGATTGTATATAAAATCAATAACAAAATGTTGAAAATAAACCGAATTTTGTGTAATCTCTATAATTAACTAAAGACATAATTAAGTCTCCATTAAGCTTTTTAACAATGAAAATTAAATATAAATGCAAAAATAATGAAAGCAGTAAGAATTTAATTTATGAAATCAAACATAGAATTAACAAAATAAATTGTTGTTTCCATTATTATTAATAATCAAGTTGATTTGAAAGTAAAATAAAATTGGCTTTCCCTTGATTCTTTCCCTTTAACTAACGGCTCCCCAATTATTCCCCATATTGACCGAGCTGACCAGAAAGGGGTACGAACATGGAAGTTGCAAGCAGAACCTGCAGAATTCACCCTTTGCGGTTTACTAGTCCAAGAATTATTTTTGCTCAGATGGTGGAAAACGTGCACAAACATATTATTTTAATTCGAACATAATAATAAATCTAAAAAAAAGTGTTTTTTTTTTTTTTTTTTTAGTTTAAATATATGTCTTACTAAAGCTGTCTTTTTCTCCTTAACTACCAATTTTGTAATGCAAAACTAAAATTTTTTAAAATGGATCTGCCTAAAAAAAGTATATTCTT
>JAAAKG020147179.1:0-10511 GCA_010014905.2 Druon quercuslanigerum
TGTAGAGTTGACCTGTATACCCCCTTAAAGCTTGCAGCTGTTGATTTCCAGAACATCGGACATCTCAGCAATGAGCAGCTAGCTGCTCAATGGCGTGGTAAACAGCTGCATAAGCAACACCCCCAAACTTTAGATCTTCTTTGCGTGGACAGTGATGCTTCAAACCTCTGGTTAATGCTGGGAGTAGTCTTCCCGGAGACGGAGGGACTTGTCATTGCCATCCAGGACAGAGTAATTAAGACGAGGAATTGCCAAAAACAAATCCTCAATATGACGGAGGTGATTGACACATGCCGCCTCTATGGAGATCCCAATGAGAATATCGAGCATATCATTGATGGTTGTATGATGCTTGCCTCGCAAGAATACACACGCAGACATAACGATGGTGCTGGGATAATTCACCAGCAAATTGCCCTGAACACAGGATTACTATAAAGTTTCGTGCCTTACTATAAATATAGCCCAGTCTAAGTACTAGAGAACGAACACCATCTCCTTTACTGGGACAGGACTATTCTGACAGACCACCTGGTCAGACACAATCGTCCAGATGTCAGGATAATTGACATGAGCATTCTCCTTAACAATAACATTAGTCTCCGATATACTGAGAAGATCCAGAAATATTCGTAGCTAAAGCAGGAGATCCTGACCGTCTGGAGAATGAACAAAGTGACCATTTACTCGATCGTGATCTTCTCCACTGGAAATGTCCATGCGAAGTGCGTAAAAATCTTGGAAGAGCTGGGAGCCCGAAATTTACTGCACTTAATGCAGAAGGCGATATTGTTAAATACTTGCCGCATCGTCCGGAGTTTTCTGGACGTGAACAATGACAGTGTCTAAGATCGCCTTCTGCGGTCATCCCGCGTACACGACAGATGACTAATAAACACATTTTAAATTTTGACCTTACTAATTGAATTTTATTTATTGAAACTTTTTTCTATTTTTGTTCTTTTTTGTATCTGTGTATGTGCGTCTGCGTGTATGAAGTTGTGTTTGTCCTCGTCGTCCAACTTAAGGAAATTCATGTTTTCAATCGTTGTTTTCAGTCGTTGGTATTGGAACTAGCGCTTGTAAGAAAGGTGGATCCCTATAAACGGGCTCTCCAGTATGAATTTTGGGTCCCTATAAACGGACTCTCCAGGATGAATGTCGGAACCCTATAAACGGGCTCTCCAGAATGAATGTTGGATCCTTTTAGGGCTCTGAAGTGTGATTGGTGGATCCCTCTAGACGGGATCTACAGTATGTATCCTCGCGAATTATGACGAATGCGCAAGCAGGATAGAGAGTTCCAAAACAACTACTGACACCAACGAATCTACTTATCACTTGCCGCGTTCGCGACCGTGTTTAGTAGCGAAGTACCGGGTCATGAGTACCTGTGGGATGGATGATGGGCCCATAATAATAATAATAATGACAATAAGAATAATAATAGGTATAGGTGACATTTGGTATAAAGAGCTACATATGGCATCTTATTTTTACTATTTATTTAATGCGTAAATAATTCGTGAAAAATTCTTCAGCCTAGAATCTTCCGGAAAAATTACAATTAAAAAATGTTTAATGCAAATCGAATGGTGTTGGCAGGAAAGGTTTCTAACTCACAATAAAAGCATTTCTTATGGTAGATGCAATGCTCAGGGATCGCTTTATTCTAGTATCAAGTAGCGAGTTAGCGAGGACTAGAGATAACAGCCACACGCGTTTCAACTCACAGAAGCATTCATACATCGGTAGTCTAAGATTGCTGACATTTAATTATCCGCGCTTATCGCTCCTTATATCATACAACGATATTCAAGCTGAGGTCCCATGCCTTTTTTATCCGCAAATACATGTCCGCTGTTCAGCTCTCATTTAGAAAGGTCAGTTTTTTTGTCTATTACACGTTAAAGATTTACAATATAATGGACAAAAAATAAAAAAATATGATAAATTGTTTGAACATGCTGAAGCTAATGTATAATATAGTCCTTATAGAAATCGAAGATGATTTAATTCAGCGCTAACATTTTGGCTATAATGTTGAATCTTCTGTAACAAAGAGGTAGATATATATTACTATTAGAGACTATAGAAACGTACCTTACCGATATTCTATAGCTATAGTGGTTCGTGCTATATTTCCTGTATATTCTTAATGACTTCATCAAATTTTTTTAAGCACTTTCTGAAAATAATTTTTTTGTAAATACCTTTAGGGCTAATGTAAATGACGCATTATATTTTGCGTTGCAATATTATATACCACGCGTGTCGATTATAATTTAGAAGCTTCAAGAACATTTCAAGAAAGAGGGGATATATATATATATATATATATATTAATAGATAAATATAGTAAATGATATGCAGCATTGATAGGTTAGAAAGAGGGAGGTATGTACTAAAAAAATGTTTTAATTCAAAAATAATTTTCTAAAATTTCCGATGGGTTTGCGATTGAACGACATAAAACCAAATACAAACCACACAGCATACCTCAAAAAATCAATTAAACCATATAAAATTTTTACAAGAATCTCGAAAAATACCAGTATGTTCTTAAGAAATCCTTTTATAAACAGTCAATCACTGTGAAAGATTTAGAATTAATACCGGGTAGCCTCGTAATATTGAATCAAATATTTTGAGATAAAGAACGTATAATTTGAAACCCCTTGTGAGAATTTACTTAATTGAAATAGAGTATCATGAATGATAAAAAATAAAGTGAGCAGTATTAAAATTTATTGCCAGCAAACAGCCATTCAAAAATTGGAGAGATGATACAGTGATGACATGAACATCTGCTTTCTGGAAGTCCTGAATCAAAAAATTTATTGATATAGAAAATTAAAAAATATAAAAATTAATATAGTTTATATACATCAAGCTTTATAGAAACCGAGAATAAATTAATACAGCGTTAAAATTTGTTTTTATGATATTCAATCTTCTGTAACAAAGAGGTAGATATATATTACTATCCGACTATATAAAACTTCCTTACCGATATTCTACAGCTGTAGTGGTTCGCGCTAGGTTTCCAGCATATTCTGAATGACGTCATAAAATTTCTAATGCGCAATTTCTGTAAATAATTTTTTTTATCAATAATCTTAAGGTTATTTTCAGTGCGCATTACATTTTCCGTTGCAATATTATATACTACACGTGTTGATTATAACTTAAAAGTCAATCATATCACAGTAAATCATATGCTGCATGCGTAGGTTAGAGAGAAGGATCGATGGAGAGAGCTATGTATAAAAAATGTTTTAATTCAAAAATAATTTGTTAAAATATTGAATCTTGCAGAAGGCTTTTCGAGTGAACGAATCAAAACCCACCAACAGCTTCTTAAGAGGTCTCCTTACATGAAGTAGATCACGGTAACAGATTTATAATTCTATATTAATATAGCTAGGATGTAAAATAAACTAATGGCAATTAGGACCTTTGTGGTCTTAGTAATAATATTGATTCAATTATTTGAGATGAAGAACATAGAAATTGAATGTTCTTGCTAGCATTTATAAAATAAATCATCTACATAATTATTAGAGTTGACTGTAAGAAACGTTGAAATCATATATCACCTAATATATTGATCTGCTGGGAAGATTCAATTTCCTTACTTGAAAGATTAAAATCTAATGCAAGGACACTGTGAAACAAAGGTTAAAACGTCAGAGTGAAGTATCGACTATGTATATTAAAATCTGCTATTATAGATAACAGCTTAAAATCTTTTTTTTTCTTCGAACGAACATATTTTTAAATTGTAGTTAAATAAAATTATTTAAAGGGGGCAGGATTTCAAATTATTAGAATAAGGGGTATTTAGTTGATTCAACTATTCCAACTTAGTAAAAAAACGCAACTTAATACACAGCTTTAATACATAGCTCTCCCCATCTATCTTTTTCTCTAATCTACGCATGTTGCACATGATTTACTGTGATATGATTAACATTTAAGTTATAATCGAAACATGCAGTACATAATATTGCAACGCGAAATGTAATGCGACATTAAAAATATGAATAATATACTATGAATAAAATTTAAAAGTGAAATATCATTCGAATACTTAATTTTTTTTATATCATATTAGATGTTAGTGAATTTTGTTATTCTGAAAAAATTATTCAGATGGTAATTAATTAATCAATCTGCAACATAAAAATCAAGGAACACTTATTTTCAGTGATATATTAAAATAATTCCTACTTTAATTGTTTATAAAAATTATAATTTTTAATGACATTTTCAACTAGTTAAAGAAAAGTTGTAAATATATTTTTGAAAATTGAACTCAGATATTCATTCCACAATATCACTTCATCAAACAAAAATTACATAATTGAAATGAAGGTATTTCAGAAATAAATAAGGTTTTATTATAAAAATTTATGTTACACAATTGAACAAAATTAAAGTTAAATCTCTATGTAATTTAATATTGTGAATAAAATTATTCATCTGATAATTAATTAATGATTTAATAAAATTTAAAGCATTAAACAATTAAACAAACACAAACATTCACAAACTTTCATCATACATATTATGATCAATATTAAATTACATAAGCTTGAAGTAAATAAAAAATTTATCTTACCTAATTACAAAAATTACAATTAAATATTTATGTAATTTAATATTGTTAAAAAATCACGTATTAATTAATTAATGTACCCATAACGTAAAAAGAATTAAACTATAGTTTTCATTTAGACATTAAAAAAATTTTTATGCTACTTTTAAGTTAAAAATTTTACTTTTATTTATGAAAATTTGATTTATTAGTAACATTTTATACTAATTAAAAAAAAAAAGAAACATCAACATTTAAATCTAAAATTGAAAAAGTTTTAACCAGAATAATTAAAGGTTTAACAGAATTATTTAATGAATATCCAATCAATTTAAAACAAAAAAAACCTGTAAACCATTATTTTAATTAAAAAATCAAAAAATTTAAAGATTTACAAAATTATGTACATTGAAATTTTTAAATAATTTTTACTTTTAATTTTTTCTAAATTTGAAGTTGTCTTTGTTTAAACCTAATTAATTATACATTTTTAACTAATTCTAGAAAATATACATTTTAACAGAATATATTAATAAATAATTAATGAGTAAAGAACATAATTTTGAAAGTTGAATTAAAATACTCATTTTCCAACATCGCAAACATTAGACAAAATGATTGTAATGGAAATATTGAAAAAAAAACAAATGTTGTTATAGAAATAATAGCCACTATTAGATTATATAACCTTAATGCAAATAATCAATTTATGTGACTTAATTTAAAACAATTTATGTTCAGTTTTTTTAAACAAAAATCAATTAGTTAATAGTTGGTTAACCAGTTCATAATATAAAAAGCAGTAATTTATTTTCTTTTTTTAAACAATATTAAACTATGATCTTTATGTAATTTAATATTGTGAAAAAAATTGAAGAAGTAGTATTAATTGAGCAATGGAGAACATAAAAAGCATTAAATGAATTATTTTCATTGAATAATTCAAATAACTTTTCTTTTACATATATTTTTTTCTTAATCTGCACTATCCTTTCTGTTACTTGGATTTAGTAATCAACTAGTAACTAATTAATCAGTGTACAAGATAAAAAACATCGAAAAATTGTTTTCATTAAAAAATATAAATGATTCTTATTTTATATTTTGCTTGAAACTCAAGATTGAATTTCTCAAAAATTTCATGTATTGTTTCTGTGCCTTTTAAAATAATTCCAGAAAAAATTTAAATATATGTACAAATAAGTTTTAAAAACGAATTTAGGTAGTCACCCATTTTACGTTTATTAAAGGAGTTATAATCAAACTAAAAAAATACAAAAATTGTACTTTATAATATAGCACTGTGCGGGTGCGCTATGAAAAAGCATGATGAAGGAAAACAATAATGAATTACTCAAACAATTAATACTCTGCAGTCACAATCTCAAACTCAATGCGCGTGATGGGTCCATTGAAGAAATGAAAAGAAACTTCAGTTTGTACACATAAAGGGCCCTCTGATTACCGCTACTTAAAATATATAAATGCTAGTTTATATTATAACGCTGAGGTGGCTCCACGAACGTGGAGATTTTTGACATTAATGGAGAATAGACCACAGTAATAGAAGTAGATACAATATACTTGATTCCTACTATATTACATTACTACAACCATGTACTCGATTCCTAATACACAACATTACTACCTATATGTAGTTTACCACTTTTCATAATTTTCAATTTATCGTTTTTATTGAAACATGCAAATAACTTTGACTTTATACTTTTTTTTAAATTAGAATTATTAATAACCTTTTATAATAATTTAAAAAAAAACAACAATTATGTACGTACAATTTTGAAAATGGAATTCAGATACTCATTTGACAACATCATAAACTTTTTAGAAATTATATAATTGTAATAGTAGTAGGTTAAATATAAAAAAGCTTTTATTATAAAACTTACATCCAATGTGCCATTAATGTATGTTGCTTACTATAGGAAAGTTATAATCTAAGATTATTTAATGTAGAATTGTAAAAAAATTAATCATCTAATAATTAAATAATCTGTTCATTACATAAAAAGCATTAAATAATTATTTTTATTGAATAATTCCAATAATTATTACTTTGTATTTCCTGAAATATTTTATTATTATTATAACCTTTTATACTATTCAGAAATTTTTTTCATATATTGGTTCCGAATATTCGAGATCAGAATTCAGATACACATTTCATAAAATAACGAAAATTCACGCAAATGATATAATTAAAAAAGAAGTGTTTTTAACTTTGATAGGTTTGTATTGAAAAAATTCTAGCCAAGATCCAATTAAATATCCTTCAAATAAATAGTTAGTTAATGTACTTAGGTCACAACATAAAAAGCCTTAAACCCTTTGTTTATTGAAATAATAAATTTATTTTTACTTTATATATATATATATATATATATATATATATATATACAAACTTACTTTCCTTCCTGAAAATTTTAGTTACTAATAAGCTTTATTACTTATTTTTGTAGAGAATAAAACACATGTACACATAATTTTAGAAACTAAATTCATATACTCATTTCAAAACATTATCAACATTTCGAAAAACTGTATAATTTCAATTGAAATAGGTCAAATATAAATAAAATTTTATTATACGGCTTATATTCAATATAAATGAATTCAATCTTTATGTAATTTAATAATGTAAAAATATTAATCTGCTGACATCAAGTAATTAATCTGTTCATAATATACAAAGTATTAAAGAAATATTTTATATTGAATCATTCAAATATTTTTGCTTCGTATTTTTCTGAAAATTTGAGTTATTGAAAACCTTCTAAACTATTCCAGAAAAAAGCAAAATATATATTTTCGTCAGGTGGTGAAAAGAAAAGGCGTCGTCAGAGTCGCCCTGGTTGCCGACTTCTTCTCTCTTCTTCCGTGAGGATATCATATCTCACGAAGTTTTCCGAGGCGCAGGAGTCGATCTCCGCCTCTATATCGCGATGTCCGATGCGAACGGGAGCTTGTGGAGTGTTATGACTGGCACAGTAGATGGATCCTAGGACTGTTTTTGAGCCGGGCGGTCGCGAGATTGTTTCTGGCTCCCGGTTTTGCCAGTTTTCCGTCTGCAGTGAGCTTGCGTTGTTGCGATGTTGTAGGCAGCAAGGACGGGGCAGTCTCGGTGAAAAGGTCTGCCTGAGCAAAACCGGAAGTCTGTCGGTGGTCGGTTGGTGATTCTTCGCTGAAACTCTGTTTGAGGTCTGGGTTCCTTTATCCTCGTTGGCTCCTTTTTAGCGTAAAAGTAGAATGATGAGCTGCTCATCGGTCATCATAGGACAGAGACGCTCAGCCAAAAGGTACTGCTCATGTAGAAAAACGGCCACGCTGTCCTTCTCTGTTTACTTTCGTGAGTATAAAGTCATATGTAGACTCCTAACTTTCGTGACGCTGTCGAATTTGCCGAAAAGTTGTTGAGTCCTGTGAATGTAGCCCACCATGTTTGTGCATCTCTCTTGAGGCTCTTGTCGATCAGCCGGGTCCACTGGTTTGGGTCGATATGTGAGAGCGTACAATAGTGCTCGCAATCCGACAGGAATTTCTTTGGATCCTCATGATCATTGCTCGAGTACGGAGAAGGCTGAGCCGTCTTCACTAACATCAGAAACTGGAACCCGGTTTTCATGCTCGTTGCAGGTGAGGCGTAATGTATGGAGGTCAACGGCGCGGGTTCTGCTGTTGGGAGGTGGCTGCCTTGTCGTGCCGGTAGCCGGACGGAGATGTTGTTCCTCCTGGGTTGATGACCCCGAGTTTCTGGGTGATGAGGCTATGGTGGTCGGTCTCTGGTTTATTTTGAGGGCCACTGGGTTTTTCTGTCCACTCCCAGAAGTGGAAAGGTGCAAGTACTGGAGAGTGCTTGCGAGGATTGTGGTCGGGACTCTGTGTTCCGCCTCTCTGTCGTTGTTTAGAGCTGAAGCCTTCGCTGAGTCGTTTGTCTTAAAGACCGAATGCGATTCCAGATCTGGAACGGTTGCCGGTTCACAAGGAGAGGCTTCCCCAAGTCCTCACTAAGTACTCGCCTGACGTGTGCCTGAGGCCGTGCAGATGGGTGACTGACCTCACAGCTACTGTTGCATGAGGCTGATGTTGTCATACAGGTGCTTGTGAGGCCTTGAGCTGTTGTGGCGTTGGTACGTAGTGGTATTTGGCTGCGTCGTCCAGTGAGACAGGTGGAAGCTGCGGGATGCAGCACAAAACTGCCGTGTAGTCGTGCGCTGACCAGCTCTGACAGGAAAGACTGGAGACATCTCTCTTGGTGAATTCGGATCTAGCAGCAACTAGAACTAAAGGGCCCCACGTTCGGGTCTCAGTTGATACGATCCGCCTTGAATTGCCGAATCGCTTAAGGGGAAAAGGGGAAGGGAAAGGTTGAAGAGGGGAGGTAATATTTGAGGAAGGGGAACAGGAAGAGGGGAAGATGATTAGTTTCTGTGCTCGGAAGATGGTCCAGCGTTAACGGGGCCAGAACGGCGCTTCAAATAGACATAGCCCTGGGTCTTCAGCAGCCAGGTGTCAAACCCTTCCATCCCTTCTCATTGATTCCTTCGGCTGGTGAGAGGTGCGAGTTAAACCCTCCTGATGTTGTTACTCACGAAGGCTTTCCAAGCCTAAAGCCCGTCCATGGGAGGACCCGAAAGTAGTGGCTACAAGAAATTTAAAAGTCGATGACAATTTTTATTCCTTTTAAAATTCCTCTGTCTTATTATATAATGACGCACGGATAAGCTGATCACTTATCCGTGACTCTTTTTTCTTTAAGACAGAATAATATTTATCCTACCTGTTCTCTTTTAAATCAAACAGCCCAAACGAACGTGGTCTTAAATTATATAGGCTAGTTGTTTACGTGCTCGAATATTTTATATGATAAGAAAAACATATGGACTGATATCCTATGTGTACGCTCTATATGTGAATATTTTATGTTTGTTTTATATGCCAACAATCTATATATGAACCAATGTTTTATATTTACTTATACGTATGGAGGCTAAAATATTACCTATGTTATCTTTATTATAGCACCAGTTTTATATCTTCAATTATTTTGATTCGAAACGATGTAACGCCGAGATGTAAAGCGAACATGCAAAGCAGGCAGCCGCCTCAGCGATGCTGGAAGGAATGACCGGATTAGGTCGCGCGCCTTACAAATTTATCTAGTAAGGAGAATCTGGAAAACCACGAGGAAGTCGCGAAAAGCGATCCTCCCTTCCATATCGTCACGGACTAATAGCGTCAGACTTTCCACCACTGGACCAGGCTGGCGCGCTGGCACGCGCTCAGAACTTAAAAGAACGTGGGCCAGCTACACTCGACACTCGGCTTCGAGCCTGCCATTAGAAAGGACCTACTGCGCTGCTAGCCTGCTTGCCTACACCTACTCTTTTGGCCTAGAAAAGACTGAAATAAAGGTAACAACAAGGAGGTCTTTAACTTTTATTGTCGGCAAGCATATCATCTGCTCTTTTTAGAGCAAAATTTCTGGACGAGGGATCATAGGCGAAAGAATTTCTCCCGTCCCTTTTCTCGTTGGTTCGGTTTGTTCCTTCTGATAACTGCCGGCGCTCCAGCAGACCGCTAGTTGTCGTTCGGAAAAATTGGATGCCGCGCGAAGGAGACAAGCCGGTAAGTTCGCTCCTATCTACTCGTGAAATCAACGACGCTCCGGCAGTGGTTGTCGCATTAATCGCTTAAAGCGATCTGGGATACCTGGGGCCTTAAGACCTATACTCCCGATGTTAAATCCACACCCGATCGCTCGGGGGAATTCGTACAAATCTCCTACCAGCTCAACCGTTCGCCGGAAACGGTAATGGAAAAATTGTTCGCTGTCTCGCAAGGCTACGCGAGTTAACGCCCTCAATGCGAGACTTGATCGAACCAAGAAGAC
>JAAAKG020147180.1:0-10511 GCA_010014905.2 Druon quercuslanigerum
CACTCCACTGGGCATCGATGGTAACTGTCTTTGATGATAATACAGATTCCTTTAAGGAATATATTTTTAACGTCAATTTGAAATCTTCAAATATTCACTTTGCAAAATTAATTTTAAAAAGCGAATTTTCAACCATTTGAATTATTTTGATTTTATTTAAGAAAAAATTGAGAAAATGGGGAAAAGGGTTAAGTTTCATGCAGACAAGGAAAAAAGAAAAATTCTTTCAAAATTTGAGAAAGAGAGCAATAGAGGTAAGTATTTGGAAGATATCTCATTACGAAATATTGATTCTAAACATTCCCATTTTGTGTGTAGATTTTAAAAATTTTATTTTAAAATTGCAAAATTGGCAAATTTTCAGTAATATATGCTTGGTGCTAATCTTATTTAAATTAAACCAAAGAATTCAAGATTTTTAGCAATTTAACTATTTTTCCTGAAACTACGATCAAAAGTCTTCTTTATTCCTTCTATTAACTCGAAAAGAAACTTTTCAATTATTAATTATATTTTGCTATACAATATCTAAGATAAATTTAAAGCATTCAATATAATAATGGCACTTAACTCTCTCAAATTGTTGAAAACTGCTAAATAATATAAAACTTTTGGTTTTTTTTTATGGAAATGTCAACAACAAATTTATCATCAAAGTTTTCAGCATGACATTTACTTCGAAAAAGTTATTCCATCATAAACTGTTATTCTCTCTCTAGTGACAGACAAAAAACTGTAAAAAAAAAAGAGGAACAAAAACCGAAGCATCTCTACGAACGGAATGTATTAGACGCGAGCGAATGAAAATTATTATTAGTTATTGTATTTACTCAACAAAAGTAAAGTTTACATAAGCATAAATAATCATAAGTTCTCGTTGTATATATACATACGCGTAATGTATATATTACTCTGCAAAAAATGAGAAACAAAGTTGAGTAATCTAGAGTCGACACTCGATCGCTAAATATAACTGTTTAGTAATAATTGCAAGATAAGTCCACGATGATGATGATGATGATGATGATGATGATAATGACAACGATCACGATAGACAGAAATAATCGTTGCGATTTTAATTGCACTTGACCGATTCTCGATTGCACGTGTAGGCTAATCGTTTTCGATCAAGGAATTTTACTGCGTGTTGTGCATAATAATTAATGTTTTTAGGATATGATAGGTTTCAACAAAGGCAAGATAGTAGAGTGACACATGTGTCGAATTTTTTAGATTTCATTATTTAAATATTTTCATTACGACACCTATTCGTTTTTTTAATAACTTATTTCTATTAGTAACTTATTCCGATTTTTCAAAACTAAGTGAAATAAGTACCTTTGCTAGTCGGGTTTAAAAAGGATTTGTATGATTCAAAGCGAAATTATTTTATTCGAAAAAAAGGAAAAAAAGTTATTTATATAAAATTTTTTTCTGATATCATTCGGATTCTGTGAAATATTGCAATCTTTATGAAATCTTAAAAATCTTAGTAAAATATCTTTGGTAATCCTTCCGAAATCCTTTGTGGAATCTGTTTGAAATGCTTAGAAATCCATGCGAAAAAGTTCAAATTATTCTGAAATAATTCGGAATATGCGAAATATTTCAATCTTTATGAAATCTTAAAAATCTTTAGGAAATCATTGAAATCTTTGTTTAAAATCTTTTGGAAATCATTCAAATGTCCGTGAAATCTTTTGAAATATTTGCGAAAGTTTAGTGAAATATCTGAAAAATGTTTCTGAAATTGTTGCGAAAGATTTTTCACCTTTGTAAAATCTTTCTGAAATTGTTGCGAAATATTTTAAATCTTTGCGAAATTTTTGGGAAATCTTCCTGAAATGTATTGAAAACCTTGCGAAAAGATTCAAATTTTCCTGATATCATTCGGAATCTGTGAAATGATTCAATCTTTATGAAATCTTAAAAATCTTAATAAAATATCTTTGGTAATCTTTCCGAAATCTTTAACATCTTTATAAAATCTTTAGGAAATCATGGAAACTTTTATAAAATCTTTGTTTGAAATCTTTTGGTAATCATTCAAATCTCTGCGAAATCTTTTGAAATATTTGCGAAATTGTTGTAAAATATTTGAAATATTTGTAAAATATTTAAAATCTTTGTGAACTTTTTGGGAAATATTTCAAATCTTTGTAAAATCTTTCTGAAATGCTTAGAAATTCTTGCAAAAAAATTCAAATTAATCTGAAATTACTCGGAATCTGCAGAAACATTTCAATCTTTATGAAATCTTAAAAATCTTTAGGAAATATCTTTGGTAATCTTTCCGAAATACTTTGTGAAATCCTTTGAAAATCATTAAAATCTCTGTGAAATCTTTGGGAATATTTGTGAAATTGTTGTGAAATACTTTTAACCTTTGTAAAATCTTTCTGAAATGTTGCGAAATATTTTAAATCTTTGTGAAATTTTTGGGAAATATTTCAAATCTTTGTAAAATTTCTCTGAAATCTTGCGAAATATTTTTAATCTTTGTGAATTTTTTGGGAAATAATTCAAATCTCTGTGAAATCTTTCTGAAATGCTTAGAAATCCTTGCGAAAAAATTCAAATTATTTAATCTTTATGAAATATTAAAAATCTTTAGGAAATCAATAAAATCATTGTTTGAAATTTTTTGGAATCTTTCAAATCTCTGTGAAATCTTTTGAAATATTTGCGAAATTTGTGGGAAATATTTTAAATCTTTGAAAAATTTTTGGGAAATAATTCGAATTTTTTAAAAATCTTCCTGGAATTTATCGAAATCCTTGCGAAAAAAATCAAATTTTTCTGATATCATTCGGAATCTGCGAAATATTTCAATCTTTATGAAATCTTAAAAATCTTTTCGAAATCACTAAAATATTTGTTTGAAATCTTTTGCAAATCATTCAAATCTCTGTGAAATATTTGAAATATTTGTAAAATATTTTAAATCATTGTGAAATTTTTAGGAAATAATTTAAATCTCTGTGAAATCTTTCTGAAAAGCTTAGAAATCCTTGTGAAAAAATTCAAATTATTCGGAATCGACAAAACATTTCAATCTTTATGAAATATTAAAAATCTTTTGGAAATCATTAAAATCTCTGTGAAATCTTTCGAAATCTGGGCAAAATTTTTGTGAAATATTTGAAATGTTTGTGAAAACTTTCTGAAATTGTTGTGAAATATTTTTAATTTTTGTAAAATCTTTCTGAAATCTTGCGAAATATTTTAAATATTTGTAAAATTTTTGTGAAATAATTCAAATCTGTGAAATCTTTCTGAAATGCTTAGAAATCCTTGCAAAAAATATCAAATTATTCTAAAACTATTCAACATATTCTGAAATTATTCAAAATCTGTGAAACATTTTAATCTTTATGAAATCTTAAAAATCATTAGGAAATCATTGAAATCTTTGTTTGAAATTTTTTGGAAGTGATTCATATCTCTGTGAAATCTTTTGAAATATTTTCGAAATTTTTTTGAAATATTTGAAATTTTTTCTCAAATCTTTCTGAAATCTTGCAAAATATTTTAAATCTTTGTAAAATTTTTGTGAAATAATTTAAATCTCTGTGAAATCTTTCTGAAAAGCTTAGAAATCCTTGTGAAAAAATTCAAATTATTCTGAAATCATTCGGAATCGGCAAAACATTTCAATCTTGATGAAATCTTAAAAGTCTCGAGGAAATCATTGAAATCTTTTGGAATTTATCAAATATTTGTGAAATCTTTTGAAATACTTGCGAAATTTTTGCGAAATGTTTTTAACCTTTGTAAAATCTTTCTGAAATCTTGCAAAATATTTCAAATCTTTGTGAAATTTTTGTAAAATATTTCAAATCTTTGTGACATTTTTGTAAAATAATTCAAATCTTTTTAAAATTTTCCTGAAATGCTTAGAAACCCTTGCGAAAAAATTCAAATTATTCAAAATCTGAGAAACATTTCAATCTTTATGAAATCTTAAAAATCTTTAGGAAATCATTGAAATCTTTGTGTGAAATTTTTTGCAAATCATTCAAATCGCTGTAAAATCTTTCTGAAATACTCAGAAATCCTTGGGAAAAAATTAAAATTATTCAAAATCTGCAAAATATTTTAATCTTTATGAAATCTTAAAAATCTTTAGGAAATCATTGAAATCTTTGTGTGAAATTTCTTGCAAATCATTCAAATCGCTGTGAAATCTTTCTGAAATACTCAGAAATCCTTGGGAAAAAATTAAAATTATTCTGCAATAATTC
This sequence comes from Druon quercuslanigerum, assembly GCA_010014905.2. Classification (NCBI taxonomy): domain Eukaryota; kingdom Metazoa; phylum Arthropoda; class Insecta; order Hymenoptera; family Cynipidae; genus Druon; species Druon quercuslanigerum. The sequence continues at coordinate 4,245 of JAAAKG020147180.1, forward strand.
GGAATATGCGAAATATTTCAACCTTTATGAAATCTCAAAAATCTGTAGGAAATTATTGAAATCTTTGTTTGAATTTTTTTGGAAACCATTCAAATCTCTGTGAAATATTTTGAAATATTTGCGAAAATTTTTGGGAATATTTTAAATCTTTGTAAAATCTTTCTGAAATGCTTAGAACCTTGCGATAAAATTGAAATTTATCTGAAATTATTCGGAATCTGCGAAACATTTCAAGCTTTATGAAATCTTAAAAGTCTTGAGGAAATCATTGAAATCTTTTGTAATCTTTCAATTCTCTGTGAAATCTTTTAAAATACTTGCGAAATTTTTGTGAAATATTTTTAATCTTTGTAACATCTTTCTGAAATCTTGCGAAATATTTCAAATCTTAGTGAAATTTTTGGAAACATTTCAATCTTTATGAAATCTTAAAAATCTTTAGGAAATCATTGCAATCATTATTTGAAATTTTTTGTAATCTTTCAAATCTCTGTGAAAACTTTTGAAATATTTGCGAAATTTTTGTGAAATATTTTAAATCTTTGTGAAATTTTTTGGAAATTATTCAAATCTGTGTGAAATCTTTCTGAAATGCTTAGAAATCCTTGCCAAAAAATTCAAATTTTTTCTGATATCATTCGGAATCTGCGAAATATTTCAATCTTTATGAAATCTTAAAAGTCTTTAAGAAATCATTGAAATCTTTGTTTGAAATCTTTTGCAAATCATTCAAATCTCTGTGAAATTTTTTAAAATATATGGGAAAGTTTTGTGAAATATTTGAAATATTTGTAAAATATTATAATCATTGTGAAATTTTCGGGAAATAATTCAAATTATTCTGAAATTATTCAAAATCTGCGAAATATTTCAATATTTATGAAATCTTAAAAATCTTTAAGGAAATCATTGAAATCTTTGTTTGAAATCTTTTGGAAATCACTCAAATATCTGTGAATTATTTTGAAATATTTGCGAAGTTTGTGGGAAATATTTAAAATGTTTGTCAAATCTTTCTAAAATGCTTAGAAATCCTTGCGATAAAATTGAAATTTATCTGAAATTATTCGGAATCTGCGAAACATTTCAAGCTTTATGAAATCTTAGAAGTCTTGAGGAAATCATTGAAATATTTTGGAACCTTTCAAATATTTGTGAAATCTTTTGAAATACTTGTGAAATTTTTGTGAAATATTTTTAACTTCTGTAAAATCTTTCTGAAATCTTTCAAAATATTTCAAATCTTTGTGAAATTTTTGGAAAATAATTCAAATCTTTATGAAATCTTAAAAATCTTTAGGAAATCATTGAAATCTTTGTTTGAAATCTTTTGGAAAGCATTCAAATCTCTGTGAAATCTTTGGAAATATTTGCGAAATTTTTGTGAAATATTTTAAATCTTTGTGAAATTTTTCAGAAATAATTCAAATTTTAGTAAAATCTTTCTGAAATTCTCAGAAATCCTTGCGAAAAAATTCAAATTATTCTGAAATCATTCGGAAATATTTGTAAATTTTTGTGAAATATTTGAAACATTTCTAAAATCTTTCTGAAATCTTGCGAAATATTTTAAATTTTTGGGAAATTTTTGGGAAATAATTCAATCTTTGTAAAATCTTCCTGAAATGTATCGAAGTCCTTGCGAAAAAATGCAAATTATTCTGAATTTATTCGGAATCTGCGAAAAATTTCAATCTTTATGAAATTTTAAAAGTCTTTAGGAAATCATTGAAATCTTTGTTTGAAATCTTTTGGAAATCATTCAAATCTCTGTGAAATCTTTGGAAATATTTTCGAAATTATTGAGAAATATTTGAAATTTTTGTCAAATCTTTCTGAAATCTTGCGAAATATTTTTAATCTTTGTGAAATTTTTGGGAAATAATTCAAATCTTTCTGAAATGCTTAGAAATCCTTGCGAAAAAATTTAAATTATTCTGAAATTATTCAAAATCTGCGAAACATTTCAATCTTTATGAAATCTTAAAAGCCTTTAGGAAATCATTGAAATCTTTGTTTAAAATCTTTTCGAAATCACTAAAATATTTGTTTGAAATTTTTTGAAAATCATTAAAATCTCTGCGAAATCTTTCGAAAAATTTTCGAAATTTTTGCGAAATATTTTAAATCTTTGTGAAATTTTTGGGAAATAATTCAAATCTCTGTGAAATATTTCAATCTTTATGAAATCTTAAAAGCCTTTAGGAAATCATTGAAATCTTTTTTTAAAATCTTTTCGAAATCACTAAAATATTTGTTTGAAATTTTTTAAAAATCATTCAAATCTCTGTGAAATCTTTCGAAAAATTTTCGACATTTTTGCGAAATATTTTAAATCTTTGTGAAATTTTTGGGAAGTAATTCAAATCTTTGTCAAATCTTTCTGAAATGCTTAGAAATCCTTACGAAAAAATTCAAATTATTCAAAATCTGCGAAATATTTCAATATTTATGAAATCGTAAAAATCTTTAAAGAAATCATTGAAATCTTTGTTTGAAATCTTTGTGAAATAATTCAAATCTCTGTGAAATTTTTCTGAAATGCTTAGAAATCCTTGCCAAAAAAATTCAAATTATTCTGAAATCATTCGGAATCGGCAAAACATTTCAATATTTATGAAATATTAAAATTCTTTAGGAAATCGTTGAAATCTTTGTTTGAAATCATTCAAATCTCTGTGAAATCTTTGGAAATATTTTCGAAATTTTTGTGAAATATTTGAAGTGTTTGTAAGAACTTTCTCAAATTGTTGTGAAATATTTCTAACATTTCAAAAATCTTTCTGATATCTGATATCTGAAATCTTAAAAATCTTATTAAAATATCTTTTGTTAATCTTTCCGAAATCATTAAGATCTTTATAAAACCTTCATTCTCTGTAGAGTTTGTTTAATTTTAAATTTTCCACCAAAGTCAGCGATTGTCTGATTGTGCCATTTATTCGCTTTGACACTTAACTTAATCTTGCAAGAATTTTTTAAATGCAATTGTAGTAGGAAGATTAGTTTTTGTTCCTAGAGGTAAACCTTAATAAGGATCCTTTAGTTTTAATCTAATAAAAAAATATAAAATTCACATAAAAGAATTTTTTTTCTTCTTTTTTAAACAACAATATTAAAAAGATTATTTTTAGTTGTTTTTAAAAATAGATCTTGAGATACATTGTTTAGCTTGAGTCTAATCAAAATATATCAAAACTGCTTGAATCAGCACGTTGACCGAATATAGGTCATTTAGAAGGATATTCCCAGAGATCTTTACATGAATGCTTTAGTTCTAATCTAATCACAAAATACATACAAATTGTTTGAATCAACATATTTACATTATCCAGGTCACTTGAACGATCTTTTTTATACATTAACACTGAAAAGATTAATTTTATTTGTTTCTAAAGATAGATTTTCAGAAGCATCCTCTAGTTTTATTCTAATCACAAAATACACAGAAACTGCATGAATCAACACATTGAGTCACATTTTTCATATAGATTAAAAAGATTAGTTTTAGTTGTTTCTACAGATAAACTCTCCGATGAATCCTCTAGTTCCACTCTAATCAAAACATACAAAAATTGCTTCAATCAGCATGTTAACATAATCCAGACTAACTTACAAGATTTCTTTTACATTGATAGTGAAAAAGATTGATTTGAGTAATTCCTAATGACCGACCTTGAGATGTATTCTTTAGTTCTAATTTAATCACAAAACAGATCAAAATGGCTTTAATCAATAATTTGATAGAATGCGGGTCACTTTGAAACATTTTTCTTGTTCTTACACATTAATAGTGAAAAGATTAATTTTAGTTGTTCCCAATGATACACATTCAAAAGCATCATCTTGAATTCACATTTTGACAGAATGCAAGTTATTTTTTGTTGTACACATTAATAATAAAGACAATAATTTTAGTTGTTTCTAGAGATTTGAGACTCATCTATCAAAATATAAACCTTAACAGAATGCAGGTTACAAGAATTTTTTTACATTAATAGTAGAATGATTAATTTTAGTTATCCCTGAAGATAGAGCTTGAGATGCATCCCTTAGTTCTAATCTAACCACAATAAACACAAATTGCTTGAACCAACATGTTAAAATCTTTTATTTCTATCAATGTAAATGGATGTAGTAGGGCTAAATTTGTTTATTGATATTGTTGTTTAATTTTGCATATGATAGAAAGGACCCATCTCGTGGTTCTCGGTTGGTGAAAAAAGAAAGGCGTGAATTAGGGTACCTACTTGACGTAGAAGGATCGAGGAATGAGAGAGGAGACCGAGTTTAGTCCTACCGGCACTGAGGTAGTTGGTACACTGAACAACCGAAAGGAAGAACTGTTTGTTGCCTAGCGACTCTGCTGGACTCAACGAACACGTTCACCTCGCCAGAATTCCGAGCACTGGACTGGAGCCTGGAGCCTTTGCTCGGATCCGACTTGGCTATATCCACACTAACCCGCGAATAATCTCGACAATATATGTGTGTGTGTATGTGTAATTGTGTCAATCATCAAAGGAAACGTTTATCTCAATCGCGGTTTATCTATACGCAACGAAAATCGCTCTTTAGCTTAATTTCGCAAAAAAAAAAGAAAGAGCACCTACGTATGTGTCAATGCATTAGGATGATTTTCGGGATTAAAAGAGAACCCTAAAAAAATAGTCCTACTTCAATTTCAAGCCTTTCTGGTCTTAAAACAAGACCCAAATGAGAATCAAATGATATGATTGTTAATGGTTTCTTCTGGGCATGAACGTCATGAATGTTGCTTGGGTGTATCATTAATCAATCTGAAGGGAGCTAATTTAAAGAGTAGGCATATTGGTTTCAAAATATGGCTTCTGTCTTACCTAATTAATACTAATTGTGTGATTTTAGTAGAGGATATTACTACTCTATTAACCATAGTATCGATTCTAGAAGAACCTGTTTCCTTATGATAGAGAAGATTTAAAAACATAACAACTTTGCTTGCATGTTCAGATCAAAGGACGTTATTTGAGCGATTCATAAATCTTCTAAAGCTGGTCAAATAATGTTCTGGAAACGTTTCATTTTCCAAATACGTCCTTAAAACGTTTTTGAGTATAATGAAGATTCAATTAGTTTGTATATTAGCTCTTGATGCTACACAATATCAAAGCCCTTTTCTATGTTCGACCCAGTGTTGTTTGCCGTCTATTTTTTTGTTGTTGAAATTTTCAGTTATGTGATTAAGAACTTTTTCGAAATGGTCCCCCTAACTATGTATTTGACTATGTTTCTTAATCCTTCATTATCCTCTTGTCAGCAATAAAGTCTGTCGAACTATTTTCTCAGCAACTTTACTAATATGGTGCAATAAAGTAATAGAATGATAACTCTTTAGTAAACTATTGTTCTTATCAGGATTTGCTAAAACTTTTGCAGTTTTCCAAAATGAAAGACGTAAGGCAAGAAAAATACAAAAATTATAATTTTCGAATAAAATACTATAGCTTTTCTAGGTAGTCTTTTCAGTTGATAGTATCTAATTCCATCCACAGGAGCTTTATTGGTTTTTAAATTTCTAATAATTCAAAGTGATCAGTTATTACTTTTATTTTCACTCTTGTTCTATATACGTATTTTTCATTAACTGATAGTGACAATGACAATTAAAGTATTTTAAGAATTTTTTCTATTTTTAGGAGCAGTTCAAAAACAACGTTACACTGCCAGGGGGTTTTGTGAAATATAAAGTTTTTTTTGAAATATAAAGTTTTTTTTCTCTCCTTAAATGCCAACTATATTAATAGAAAGTCTTTCTTTTTATTTTAAAAATCTACTATTATATTTTTGGTACAGAATTAATTTCTCTTGGTCTTTAGTTCAAAATTCGACGTTTAAATTTTTCATTTAGAATTTGTCATTTTTGCTTAAAAATTCAATTATTTGGTTGGAAATAAAACTACATTGTTAAACATTTGTTTTCTTGTTTGTAGATTTAATTAGTTTGTTAAAAAACATTTTTTTTTGGTTCAAAATTAATTTTTTCAACCGATAATTTGACGATTCCATTATTGATCAAAAATTATTTGTTTTTAGTTGGATATTCAACAATTGAGTTAAAAATGGATTATTTTGTTGTAAATTCGTCTTTTCGGGTAGAAAATGAATATTCTTGATTCAAAATTTAACAGCTTGGGTAAAAGTTGAACTACTTTACAAACATTTATTTTTTTACTTGAAGATTCTGTTTAAAATGTAAATAAAAATTTAAACAATTTAAAAAATTTT
>JAAAKG020147181.1:0-32411 GCA_010014905.2 Druon quercuslanigerum
AAACTGTAGGTCCCCCTCCCACCACCAAAAAGGGTGTGGGAGGTGTGTTAAGGAATAGCAAGAAGGTGAAAGAAAAATGTAAACCCATAGGGGACACATTACAAGCTTCCACTCAATTTGATTTGTTTCTTAAATCTAATTGACCCTAGAAACTAATTTAATCTTAGCATTATTTTATAACTTGTTTAAATAATTACCGTGTGTAAGTTTTTATCATACAAAATCTTTTTATGTAAAAGCTTTTATTATTATTGTTCTTATGATTGTCCATCTTCCACCCATGGCAATCATAACAAACTATAGAAAATGTATTAAATTGACTAGGTTTTTTTAAAGGACAATCTTAGTCTCAAGCAAATGAGTCTCTTTGCATGTTAATTTATAAAATCTTATCATTTCGGCAATATCAATAATAAAAAATAATGACAAGATTAAAAAAAGATAAGGATCATAAGTTTAATATCTAGTAACAAATATGAAAGTGGTCTAAATATTTACAAAAAAATTTTTTATCAATTTGAATAAAAAAACAAATATGCTTTCCTATCTTGCTTTTTCTTCTTAACTTACCAGACCTCGGGGTATGTAACCTAATTTATTTGTTGATACTAATTATTGCAAAATTAATATGAATATTACATAAGAACATGCTTGGCTATAATTATTGCGACAGTGACTATAAGATATGTTGTATGATATGATTTATCAATTAAATAATCATTGATAACACTGTTATCCAACTTCTTCATTAACGCAATATTGATTTTTTTTATCTAACTGCAAACAATGACGATTGTTTATACTCTGCTTTTCAATTGGATCTTTATCCTCAATAATATTGGTGAACACAATACTATGTTATATCTATATTTATAAAAAAGTTCTTCAGCATTAGCAAATAAGAATTTATATTACACAATCCGCATTCTATCTCAATTTGTATTATATTCTAAAATCTATTTGAACCTGTCAGAAATAATTCAAAATTTTATCAGAATTTGCTTCGACAAAACCCAAAATGTGCATCAAAAAACCATTTAAAAATCAAAGACCACCAGAGCTCGGTTCTGCTGAAATGTCCTTAAGGGGTACTCCAAAAGGTTTCCTGGCCATTTAATAGACTAAGATGCTGATTCAAAAATTAATTTTTTATTTTTTTGCAGAGTTCACTTTACACTTCGATTGTTTACCCAATGGCGTACCTATTCCTAGTGTTCCTCGTGGTACACTATTTTCTTCTTCTCCTATTTCTGACAGAGAAAAATCTCTTAGCGAGCCACCTGTTCGATTTCACTCCAGGTCTCCTCCTGCCAGGTCTACATCTGCTACCCTTATTGTTTCGTCTGATTGCAGAGAATATAGAATATTTTTTGAATTTATTCGTCTTACTCCCTTAAAGTATCCGAATCGGCTATTTGAAATTCTTAAATATACTTTTTCTGTTCGGGAAATTACTTTTAGCCACATTACAATTGTTACCCGTTTGCCCATTGTTTATCTGAATTTTTGGTTTAGCAATTTGTAACACTTGCCCTCGAATTATACTTATAAATATCTGATAATGTTCTCCAGGATTTTTATTTATTTCGCATAAATATTTTGCATCTTCAATTAGCAGTGACTATCTTCCTCATTATTTCAGAATTTGATAGGCCAATTCCTCATAATTTAAAACGGTGTTTGTATCATACCGATATGAAACTAAGTTTGCTAGAATTGTTTATTTGTGTAATTATCTGATTCGTAATCTATATTTGAGTTTTTAGCATACAGAGTGTCTAAAAAGTCCCGGGACGGTTGGATATTTTCTCAGATAAAATATTTTTCAAAAAAGTGAAGATCATTCCTGAAGTAAATTTCAACAAAAAATTAATTGTTGAGCTTTGTATTGACCATGGTGATGATCTTCAAGATTTTTTCAAGGTTTTTTCCAAACAGTTTACGTTTACGTTTAGCATTACTCAGGAACAACGACGTGCACATAGCCTCTCACGCTTCAGTGAAGATGTTCGAACTGAAAACCTGAAACCTTGAGAAAGCGAAAGTCCCTTCATCTGAAAATACTGTATTTTACAAGAAAAGAGGATTTCTATCAGTTCTCTCCATCATAATTTCACAAAATTCAACCCGACGATCAGCATCGTCTTCATTGAGCTCTTGTACCAGACTAACTTTGTAAGGCTGGAAATTAATGCTTTGTAAAATATTTCGCACTGTCTCAGGAGCAACGTCACGCTCATCACTCGCTCGACGTAAACTAAGGTGTGGGTTTTCAACAAATGCTTGGGCTATGTGCATCTGCATGTCCTCAGATACTGCAGGTTTTGGCCGACCAGTTCTCTGAAAGTCCTTGATAGAAGCTCAACTTCAAGGTCAAAATGAAGGTCAGCATTGAATTACTCGTTAAAATTTACTTCAGGAATGATCTACACTTTTTTGAAAAATATTTTACCTGGGGTAATATCCAAACGTCCCGGGACTTTTTAGACACCCTGTATATTCTGCCCTCATACTTATTTTACGCAGTTCACACTTACCGGAGTCTTGTAATTTTAAATTATTATTTCATAATCTGCTACACTTTTCAATATTATTGTAAAAGATTTGGCGAGCTTCTTGTACATTTTCCCATTATTCAAATTAAACGGATAGTCTCTCATTAAATCGGAATTGTAGCGGGTCGTTTCCAATACAAGTTACCTTCGACGTTTGGTTTGCTAGTTGGGTAATTAATTACTTTTTTGTTTACTGTACCCGATCGGACTTTCATTAGGTTTTAAATTATGTTGAGATTCGTACAAATAGGACACTGTATGTATGTCCACTGTGTTTGCTTGGCTCGAAAGCTTAAAATAACATCTTATCAATTCGGCGATAAGATAAAAAAAACTCTTTCCTACCCCGTGTAGACCTCGGTGAATTTAAAATAAATTATATTCGTATTTTACTTAATGAAATATAAATATAAATATTACAGAAAGAGAATCTCGACTATAATTATCGCGATAACGACTATAAGAAAGTTTATATAATCTGACAAAGCACTGGTATAATCATTGATTACGCTGTCCATTCTTCATCAACGCAAACACCAGATTTTCACCTTTCTAGAAAAAATGACGATCGTTTATACTCTGATTTTCACTTGGATCATCATTCTCGATTCTATTGGTGAACACAATACTATATCATATCTATAATTTTATTAAATAAATTAAATCTATTTCAGCTTGTGCAAAATGAATCTAAATTTAACTATGATTTGTTTGGTCGTAATGCAGCATGTGTGTGTATGTGTGTGTGTGTGTTCAAAAAATGGTTCCTAATAAAAAATGTGTGGGTACCTAGTGTTATCTAATAAACTGAAATAATTTGCATGGCTTTTGAAATACAACACAAAAAAAATATATCGACCAGAAATTAGTCAATTGTAGCACTCTTAACTCCCGCGAGAAGCACCCTCAGTTTATGCTATTCCTAGAACTTGAGGCCTTGGAATTAGGTGATGCGGGAAACGCGTGGCCGGAACATGAAAAATGCTTAATCAAGCATGGAAAATTACTCAAAGGCTGGATCCTGAATCTTATTTTTAATATTTACAATAATCATAACTATTTAATCAATTCTTATATTTTCTTAATTCTACATTATTCTAGCGGAATTTTACTGTTGGAAGAGTAAACGAGCGATCGAAGCGAGAGAGTGAGCGAGTGAGACCGAGCGCATTTTAATCTACTTATACTAATACATAATAATAACTACTTACAAATACTGGCGCTTCCGATCTAGACGACTTCCGTTTTCGTTTCGCTTCACTTCCACCTCTCTTCTATCTCATCACACACATATAAACTTTAACCTCCCCTCTTTACCTTTCTTTACTATGGGTACCACTACTCCTTCTTTCCATAACTCGGTCGACCCCTCTCCACTCCATACCATATTACATATTATCCATGCCCCTTCCTTCAAATCCGTCCCCCATATTTCCAGACTTTAGTCGGAATCTCATTTATACCAGGCGCCTTACGATCTTTCTTGTTATGTCCTCTTATTCATCCCCTTCTCTACCATATTTTGCTTTCTTCCTAACATTTCTCTTCACTCCTCCTAATAAATCCATCAATTATCTTTTTCATCCTACCATTTAAATCTCCGGTTTTATTCTTTTTCTTCTTTTCCTCTCATCTGATCCACCTCTAATTTCTTCTTTACCAACATCTTTTTTAATTGTACACTTTAATACTATTTTTATTTCTGCTGTCATTTTGTCGATCTGCTCGTCCACCAGTTCCTTCTCCCATTTTGATATTTCTGATCTTTTCTCTGAACTGTTATTTTCCTTCCATTGACCAATCCCCTTATCGTGCTCTTTTTACCTATGCTTCCTTTTTATCTATGTTGCTATTACTCTTTTCTCTTTCTAATATCACAATTAAGGAAAAGTGATCCGAATAAATATAATTTGCTCCCTCTAGTTTCTTAACATTCTGTCTTAAGTCATCATCCACTATCACATAATTAATCACCGTTCCCCTTTGTCCTCCTGAGCAGGTATATTTTCTTTCCGCTTCTCGTTCTATACTCTCGTATAGATAAAAAGGTGACACCTCGTTTTTTTACAGAGTTCAGTTTGCAGTTTGATTGTTTGCCTAATGGCGCTCCTATTACTGGTTTTTCTCCTGGTACACCAACCTCTTCGTCTGCTTCTTCGGACAAACAACGTTCTCTGAGCGAGAATCCTGTTCGTGCAAGGTCCAGGTCTCCTGATACCGGAAACATATCTCAATCAATCATGTATATTGCTTTGTCTGACGGACGTAGATACAGTCTTAATCATCTTAAATTTATCCGGGTTACTTCTTTGAAGAATCCGAACCGGCTATTCGTACTTCGGAAATACACTTTTCCTGTAGATAAACCAATTCGAATCTTGGTAGGACGGGGTTTATTTAGACCCCTGATAACTCCAAAAAAAGTTGTGTTATCAACATTCGATGGTGACGTCTTTGCGATATTGGAGAGTACGGATGTTTTTGGTGGAATATATACGTACAGGGGTGACGCTAAGCGTTATTTACGGTCAAAAATAAACATTAACAGCAGCAATATTACCTTACTAACCTCAAATGAAGTCTCGGAAGTTCCAGTAGGTTCCAAACGACCAATCTTATCAAATTATCGAGTAGACCATGTAACCCGCAATATTTCACACCATGAATTTAATTGATAAAAATGTAAAACTAAAATATAAGATTGCTTTTTATTTAAAATGGTATTGAAATTTTACAAGTAACTTGTAATTTCAAATAATAATAAGAATGCATCAGGCAGTTGTGAACTATTTTTCAATAGCAATACCCTTTTTGCGTTAAACGGTGAAAAGGCCATAAAAAATCGAAAATCCGAATTTACATCCAAACAACGCAAAAGAACGTGAAATGGTCAACAGAAAAATTTCTCGTCTTGAATAAGCCTACAAAATTCTTATTTACTATTTTTCAATAGCGCTCATGGTTTCGCAGAAAAATTCAAATTTTTACATCCTCCTCATTCAGGTGGAATTTCTCAGATTTGTGTGATTTTGGACATGCCCTGTTTTCGTTATTACTTCACGTGTTAAGGTTTAAGATGCTAACTGTATTTTGGGGTGTGATCGAGATCATATTTTCCATCGCTCACCTCTTCGCGATATTACTGGAATCATTGTTTGGATAGGAAGTGTAACGGGACCTTCCCAGTCCAAATTATCATTGTCGTTTTGTTTTTCAGTTAAGTTATTAATTACTTTTTGTTTACTCTACCCGGCCTGCGTATCATTAAGTTTTATATTATGTTTAGATCCGTATAGGTAGGACACTGTATGTATTTCAAATTTAGTTTTCTGGCTCTGAAGCTTGAATTTAAATTAAGAACTTCGGTTCAAAATTTGTTTTCGTCGTAGCACCATTTGTTTATAAAATGAGTCGCCTTGTCGGACGCATTTCGAATTGTTCTTTTTGGAATATCTCCATTAGACCCATGACTAAAACGGTTCAGTACATAAGATTAATTTATATTTATAAAATCAATTCTAAAGCGGGTGAAACAGAAAATAAGTACTCTACTGAATGATTTTCGAATTCCTAAGTGGAAGAGTTATATATGTTACAAGTACCGCTACGCGAAATTGGGTCCGTTGCTGTCGTAACCACTCGAAAAGTGGGATCGAGAAGTCCGCGCAAAAGCTAGGAAGCAGATGCATCTTTCTAGGAACTCCGGTTGCCCATCAATGGCATCATGCTACCACATCAGATCTTGGAGGATAAAAGTAAGTAAAATTAAAAGAATATTAAACTTTTATGCGCCTCCTTAGCACTCCTCACTTGTCTTATTCTAATATTTTTGAGCGACACTGGAGGGTTATTCGCTCATCCTTAAGTAATCCAATCATATGGGAAGCCCAGGATGCCAGTGTCGAAAACTCTAAAATATTTGCATAAAAACGGTGGTAAAGGTTGGGTTAGGCGATCTGGAATACATGGTTTGATATTTCATCCAAGCGACTTAGTCTGTATGGGCAACTCGCTTTTATGCAGGATCTTATACACTAAAGTCAAAAACAAATATTGGGATGAGTTGACATCCTATCGTTGTTTGTAAGTTTTAACGTTCATAACCATGAAGTTCGGAATTAATAAAATTCCCAACATAGAATTATGAGTTTTATGAGTTTTTCTTTTGGAAAAATTTTCGCTGCTTCATAGGCTACGCGTATTAACGCCCTCCATATTAAGCTTGACCGAATCAAGAAGATCCGGGCGTCCGTTCGAAGAAGCACCTCATCCATTTCAATGCAGAAACAAGTACACGGAATTGTTACCAGCGAGGTCCATTTGGAGGTTGGTGCTTCTAGTGTGACGAATATAAGATAGAATTTGTTTATTTTTAAAATAATAAACAAATGGGCATTTGGAAGAAATCCCAAGCTTTGCTTCACCATAATTTAAAAAGTTAGGAAAGTGAGACTGAATTCGCAAATCTGATTAAAGAAAAAATTGTCACGTCGTTATATAAAAACTTTTATTTTTATTGTTATTATGATCGTCCGCCTCGTACCCATAGGCACTCATGAAAAACTTTAGAAAATGTATTAAACTGATTAGGTTTTTATTGAATGACACTCTTAGCCATAGAAAAAATAACTTTTATATATTGTATATGGCCAATTTTTCTCAAATCTTCTTCTCAAGCAAATGAGTCTCTATGCATATTGATTTATAATATCTTATCATTTCGGCAATAAGAATAATAAAAAAGCGACGATATTAAAAAAACGATAAGGTTTATAAACTTAATACCTAGTAATTAATATGGAAGTGGCCTCAATATGTACAAAAATTATTTAACAATTTTAATAAAAAACAAATGTTCTTTCCTATCTTATTTTTTCTTCTTAATTTACTATACCTCGGGTTATGTCACCTAATTTATCTGTTGACACTAATTATTGAAATATAAACATGAATATCACATAAGAGGAAGCTTGGCTCTAAATATTGCGATAGGGACTATAAGATATGTTATATAATATGATTTAGCAGGTAAATAATCATTAATAACACTGTTAACCAAGTTCTTCATTAACGCAATATTTAGTTTTTCATCTAACTTCAAAAAATGACGGTTGTTTGTATTCTGCTTTTCAATTTGATCTTCATCCTCAATTCTATTGGTGAGCATAATATTATATTATATCTATAATTATAAAATGTTATTTAGCATTAGCAAATAAGAATTTATTCGACTTATTCCGCATTCTATCTCAATTTGTATTATTTTACAAATAGAAAAGAGATCCTACTTTAAAGTGTATCTCTTTAAGCAATCACATCCCTATCTTGTTTTCTAATACGCAAAATATATAGGCCTAATCAAAGACGAACTGAACGAGGTCCCGAGAAATTACCTGAAAACATAAGCATGAAACCGTGCATCTTGTTTTTAATTTTATGCCTGGGATAACTTACATTTATTTTTTGGAAAAAAAACAAAACCTATTTCAGAACCGTTTTCTTAAGAAAAAAAAATCAAATTGACAGTCTAGTATGGTCAAGATAAATATCTTGTAATTAATGTTAATTTTAGGTTTCTTGACCAGGCAATATGTATTAATTAATTTTAGATGGTAATTTTTTTTTGTTTACTGGTCTAAATCAAGATTATTAAAGTATTGATAAATTTTTAAGATTTTGAAAAAAATGTCTCTATCTCCGCTGGGATCTGAAGGAATCCCTGGAGAAACAAATGATGATTAAAGCGGCCACCTTGAAAATGTGATATTATTATTGTTATTTATATAATTTATATGGGGCAGAAAATCGCATGTTGAGTAGTAAAAATATTAAATAAATAATTATTTTGCGGAAAGCAAATATGAAAAAGTCTTATACTAAAATTGATTTTTTTTCGAAAATCAATTGATCCTAGAAAATAATTTATTCTTAGCATTATTTCATAAATAGTTTGAATAACTACTTTCTTTAAGTTTTAAAAATACAAAAATTATTTATACAAAAACTTTTATTTTTACTATTACCATATTCGTCCACCTTCCGTCCATAGGTCTTAGTAACAAAATTTAGAAAAATCATTAAATTGTTTAGGCTTTATTGAAAAACAGACTAAGAAATTAAAAATATAATTTTTATAAATTGGAAATAAAATAAGCGATAAGAATTATAAGTTTAATATCTAGTGAGAAATGTCGTAAAAAAAATTATTTAACAATTTTATTAAAAAACAAATATTCTTTCCTATCTTATATTTTTCTTCTTAACTTGCCAGATCACACGTTAGATAACGTAATTTATTCTATGACACTAATTTATGAAATATAAATAAAATTATCACAAAAGGACAAGCTTCATTATGAGTAATTGCGATTGGGACTATGAGATATTTTATGTATATTGCAGTAAATAGTTCTTTATCTGGCTGGAAAAAATGACGATCGTTTGTACACTGCTATTCACTTATATTTTCATTCTTAGTTCTATTGGTAAAAATAGTACTATATTACATCTATAATTATAAAAACGTTTTTCGGCATTAGCAAATAACAATTTTTCCGATCTTGAAGGCCAATCCCAGCTATTCGCGAAATAGTACTTATTTCAGGAGTTCAGTCTAATAGTTTGCAACCACGTTACAAATGACGGGCATGGTAAACCTTAGATAGATTGACAAAACTTTTTTGAAGTATATAACGTACCATTGTAGGCAATGTATGCATGGGATATCTTACAATTGTTTTTTCGTATAAAACAGAATATTTGCAAAAGCCGTTTTTGACAAAATTCTAGGGGTGCTGCAAAGCGTTCCCTGGCCAATTCATAGACTAAGGTGCTCATAACAAAATTATGTGCTTTTTTTGCAGAGTTGAGTTTACATTTCGATTGTTTGCCTAATGGGGCTCCTATTCCTGGTGTTCCTCGAGGCACACCTTCTTCTTCTGCTTCCTCTCCTGAAAAACAACGTTCTCCTAGTGAGCCTCCTGTTCGTCTAAGGTCCAGGTCACCTACTGCCGGAAACATATCTCAATCAATCATGTATATTGATTCGTCTGACGGACGTCGATATGATCTGCATCATCTTGAATTATTTCGTTTTACTTCTTTGAGGAATCCGAATCGGATATTCAAACTTCGGAAACACACTTTTTCTACGGATATAGCAATTCGAGTCTTCGTAAAACGGCGTTTATTTGGCCCTATTCCAACTCAAGAACAAATTGTGTTATCAACATTCGATGGTTATATCTTTGCGATATTGAAGAGTGCTAATTTTCTTTCTGGAATATATGCATACAATAGAACCACCAGACATAATGCGCGTGCAAAAATAAAGATAGAGAGCAAAAAGATTACCTTATTGACCTCAGATGAAATCACGGAAGTTCCTGTAGGACCCTGTCGCGCAATCTTATCAAATTACAGAGTAGAGCGTTTGTGATTCGGAATCAAGTTAAAATGTTACAAGTAATTTGTAATTACAACTGATAATAAAATTGCCTTATGCTTCGCAAGAATTGAATATTTCGCTAATGTTCCAGCCAAGCTTTTTAGGAAACACATAAAATAAGTTTTTCTTTACTATAGGTTTACGAGTAATGAGAAATAATTATTTACTTTTTTGTTATTGACAGAGATATCCAACCTTCTTTTGTAAATGGTAGCGACTTGTTAAGTGAGAGTATTAGGAAGATTTCAATTATTTATACAAAATTTAGAGAATTCAGAATAATTCAGGAGAGTTACGAGAATACAAAAGAATTCAAGAAATTCAGAATAATTCATGTTGTATTCTAAAGATTTCAAGAGATTAAAAAATTCTAAAGAATTCCTAGAATTGGGACGAATGTAGAGAATTCAGCACCATTCGCAGGCTGCAAAGGTCTGATTTGGAACTTGTTCTCTCTTGTGGCTTTGATTTAAACCTGACTTTATTTGGTTAAGCATTTGTAAATTGTTCCCGAAATTTTCTTCATCTTTGTTAATATTGTCACGCTTTTGTTCATTTCTATCTTTAACTTAAGTTTTACTAATTTGCACTACTTGCCCTGGAATTTTAGATTTCGCTGATATGGTTGAGTAAAAAGTTTTGTGATGTCCTTTAAATACGAGTGGATGTCTTTGTTCCTTTTTTATTACAAAAATTAATTTCTCGTCTAGCTTCTTCGGAAAATCGTTCATCAATGTATTCATTTTTAAAACTTTTGTAAAAATCTGATAAAATTATCAAAAAGTTTTTATTTTTTGCGCCAAAATTTTGCATCTTCAATTAGTAATTTTACCAGATTTTCCAGTTTTGGTTCATTTTTTCGTATTTCGAATTATTCTTTTCGGAATATCGCTTTAGCATTTTGGTAAGTAATGAATTATTTCGTTTTAGATTGTTGTTCCTAGAAGGATTGGTACCAAAGTGTGTACTCGGCACCAATTTCCTGAACAGGTACAATTAAGAATCGAACAATCCAAGACTCATAATTAATTTTCCTGATCCGTAAAGGTCAAAACAAACATACTAAAGATAGGAAAAATCAGTATAAGGGTAAAAGAGAATTTATCTCTGAGTTCAGGTGTCTACAAGCTCTGCAAGAACTAAACTATTACTATAATCGATTTTATCATCCTTGGTCTTAATATGACTTTCAATCATTTTCAGAATATCATAAGGTCACTTGATAGAAACAATTACATAGATGTTGGAAAGTAAAAGTAATTTTGATACTGTGCAGAGGTTTCCTGACGATTATTTTGGAACACGCTACTCTTAATTTCAACACTGTCATTGTATTCAAGTAAACTCTTTTATTATATAATTTGAGCCTCCCGCAATTCGTCAATGTAACAAACTATTTCACTACGGTTACTCGGATAACCTGTTGCTTGTGTTGACGACAGTAAACGAAGTCGGCCGTCTAGATCATTTGGATCATCCCAATAAATTTTGTAAGTTGTTTATTTTTCTCTTGCTATGACAAGTTAGTAAACTCATTAACTGTTCTATTGATCCTTAATATAATCCGCACCAAAACTTACTGGTGCATCACCAATCATACCCAATGTGGTGGGTGGTGGAACTGAACCAAGGAATATAAAGAGAGGACAAATCTGGTCCTTTTCTAATAATGGCGAATGGTGATTGGTCAGTTTATCTTTTTCTAAGGTAATCAGACAAAAGACGAGTAGAACCAATCGCCATCCTTAGAAAACTATATGTCTACCCCAATTTGTATTATTTTCCAAGATCTATTTGAACCTGTCAGAAATAAATCAAAATTTAATCAGAATTTGTTTCGAAATAACCCAGGATGTGTGTATATGGGGTATCTAAAGGGAATTCGATAAAAAATATCAGTTGTTAAGGAACTGTTTTAAAATTTGAGAACCAGAAAGTAAATTTACTTAAAGCCAAGCTTAAGTTTTTGCGCCTAGGTTTTAATCATTCTTACCCAAACAAATTTCAAACAAAAATTAATTAATTGTTTTACACTTGACTTCCCAGATAAGCATCCTCAGTTTACGCTTTTTCTAGAAATGTTGGCCTTTTCGTGCGGGGAGCTCCGGACCTAAACAGTGAATTTTCTCGGTCAAGCATAGCAAACAACATGAGAGCCGTACTGTTAAAAAAGCAAGGAAACCAAAATATGCATTTTTCGAAACAAATGGGTATTATGAATTGGAATAATGTAAATGTATTGGAATGATACATTTTTCAGGGCAGATGAAAAAATAGAGAGCGAAACACGAGTAACGTGATGTGAACGTATTCGTTAAGGCCGAAGAAGCTTTAACAAAAGACAATTCACAACCACAAAATTACAGCTGCAAATGATTTAAGCTTTCATTTTAACCAATCTGTCAAAAAATGTAAAGGAAATACAAAGACCGAGCGCGAAGCGCGAGACAAATTCACCATCGAGCGCGAAGCGCAAAAACTTATAGGGTTCCTTATTTAGAAAGCAGTTTGAAACTGTAAGACTATTACTTTTTATTCATGATTTTTTAATGTAATTAAGGAAGTTATATACTTTTCGAAGATCTAGAATAAAATAAGAAGTTCTTTTGTCAGCAATTTTTGATAAAAATGTGAAAAATTAGAGCATTTTCAAAATGTTTGAAAACGTTTTGGTAATTATTCAAAAATTCTATATGCGTTCTTGCATGGTAAGTTGAAATTTGAACAATTGATTTTAACGATCTTTTTAAAAAAAAAATTAACAGAGTAATAGAATTCTGAACATCTAAAATAGCAAACGATGTTACATGCACGACATTAAAAAAGTCTATAAAAGAAAAAATTTGCTTTTCGAAAGCCCTACAAGATTGTCAAAACTTGAGAAGTTTAAATTAAATAAAAATCTAAATTAAAAATCCTATTTAACGTCCAATAATCAAATTGATGGAAACTTTTGTAAAAAACAAGAACCCAACAACGAAATTTGGACCACAACTAACAATAAAAATGATCCTATTGTAATCTAAGAATAAAATAAAAATTTCAGACAAAAATAAAAAGTACATAAATACATCAGAAATATAGAAAGAAAAAGAAAAACAAGATTCATGAAACCACACCGTTAAATGTAATTAACCTTATCAGCCTAACTTTTGTAAAATTTATGCGCATCAAATTATTTAACAATTTTATTCAAAAATAAATATTCTTTTCTATCTTACCTATTTCTTTTCATCTTGGCAGATCACGCTGTACGTAAGCTAATTTATTCTCTGAGTCTAATTTATAAAATACAAATATAATTATTACAAAAGCACAAGCTTGACTATAATTAATGCGATTGGGGCTATAAGATATTTTATATTATATGATTTAGCAGCTGAAGAAGCAATATTAAAACTGTTACCCAAATTCTTTATTAATGCAATAAATAGTTTTTCATCTAGCTACAAAAATGACGATCGCTTATTCACTGCTTTTCACTTGGATCTTTATTCTCCATTCTATTGGTGAAAATAATGCTATATTATATCTATAATTATAAAAACGTTCTTCGTCATTAGCAAATAACAATTTGTCCGACAAAATCAAAAAATGCATTTGGTTAAAACGAAGCCTAAGTTTTCCCTCCTATGTTTAAATCATTCTTACACTACAAAATTTTAAACAAAAATTAATTAATTGTTTTTTTTACGTAACCTTGTCGGTTTACGCTTATTACCCCAATGATATCTTGAAGGTCAATCACAGTCATACGCGAAATCGTACTTCTTTCAGGAGTTCAATCTAATAGTTTGCAACCACGTTACAAATGATGGGTATGGTAAATTAAAGATAGATAGAAAAAACTTTTTTGATCTATATGACGTAACATTATAGGCAATTTATGAATGGGATATCTTACAATTTCTTTTCTGTAGAAACCAAAATATTTGCAAAAGCTTTTCATCACAAAATTCCTTTTCCTGGTGCTCCTATTCCTGGTGTT
The DNA here is from genome assembly GCA_010014905.2 of Druon quercuslanigerum. Lineage (NCBI taxonomy): Eukaryota > Metazoa > Arthropoda > Insecta > Hymenoptera > Cynipidae > Druon > Druon quercuslanigerum. Next base: position 13,991 of record JAAAKG020147181.1, read on the forward strand.
CCTTATGGCACACCTTCTTCTTTTTCTTCCTTTTTTGGAAAGCAACGTTCTCCTATCAAGCCTCCTGTTATTGCTAGGTTCAGGTCTGCTGCCGAAAACATATCTCAATCAATCATGAATATTGCTTCGTCTGACGGACCTAGACATGGTCTGAATCACCTCGCATTCATTCGTATTACTTTCTCAAGGAATCCGTACCGGATATTCAATCTTCCCAAACACACTTTTTCTGCGGATATAGCAATTCGAATCTTGGAAGGACTGCGTTTATTTGGCCCCACTCCAACTCAAGAACAAATTGTGTTATCAACATTCGATGGCGATGTCTTTGCAATATTGGAGAGTACTGATAATTTTGTTGGAATATACGCATACAAGGTCAACGCTAATCCTTAATTACGGTCAAAAATAAACATAAAACGCGGCAATATTACCTTATTGACCTCAAATGAAATTAGGGAAGTTCCAGTCGGCCCCTGTCGTCCAATCCTATTGAATTTTAGAGTAGAGCGTATAAATCACTATCTGTCACACCATGAATTCAAATGAGAATAAAATGTAAAACTAAAATATAAGATTGTTTGTAATTCGAAATCATGTTAAGATGTTACAAATAATTAGTAATTACAAATAATAATAAAAAAAACACTTGTTTCGCTAGTCGTGCTAGTCGTCCCATGTGTCAACTAGAGTCTCTTTCGCACCATATTCTTTGAGAATTATCTCATTGCCAGAACAGGAAGATTCTATTAAATCTTGTTCCAATATTAGATGTACTCTTTGATAAATTATTTCTTTAACTTTTGGACTAACATGGTACTATTGCTGTTTTATGGGATCGTGGCCCTGCACGTCAATTTTATGTTTCATTAAATGAATTCCCTATTTTTTTCCATCTCTGGGACTGTTGGCTTTCCTTAAGCAAATTTCTGGCAAACTAATGTTTCGCTCGTCAATTTTTTCCAATCTATTCGTTATATTCTTTAATTAATTTATTTATTTCGCCTTTTTTTAAATTAACCCATGGATTTTTGTCATCAATTTCTGATATCTCATTTTCTTTCAAATATTTTTTTTAACTTTTTTTCATTAGTAACTTTATTATTGTTTTAAAGATTACTGTCTTGATCCTTACATCTTTTGTATTTGCTAATACAAAAACATTGTACTTAGTTATATTCTTTATTTTTTATCTTACTTCTCGGTTTGCTTGAGTGAAATGAGTCTTGTTAGGTTGATACGTCTCTGATGTGTTGGGTGGGGATGTTATCTAGCGGATGGAATATGTCTCTAGTAGGGATCTTTATGAGGCTGGGGATTTATGTTGCCGGAATCTAGGCGTTTTGTGTTTATAAGAATTGATTAGGATTGATAGGTACTAAAGGATTATTTACACCTTTGAATTTCGCGTTTTTACTTTGATTAATATTTTCTTTTTTTACATTAATGGTTGATCCATAATATTTCTTCTATTATTTTTTTCTTGTTTTTTACTGTAATGTTAGGTTTCGTTTCGGTTATGACTTTAGTTATTAGCAAGGTTATCGCGTTTTTATATAAGCTTTTATAGGATAGCTGGTGGGGGACTCTGGTAACCACCACGTTTCCAAGTGATGGCTTAGGGTCATCCGCAGGACTTTTAGCATATCTGCACCTAGGATGCATATAGATTTTATTTTTCGGACCAACCTAAACGTTGCGCTTTCCATGTTTACCGACTATATTCGGGATTATTTTCTGCCCAATTTTACCGTTAACCGTTTTATTGTTCGCTACCATTATTTTCTAGAGACGGGTTTAAAAATTGCATACTTGTAATTCCGGATTTTTTCGAGCAATTCCTTGCCAACGTAAGAATTTTTAGCACCTGTATCTACCAAGATACAAAAAAATTTATTTTAGAATTTTGTCATCAAATGAAAACCTTTCTCTATTATTTTATCTTTATCGGAATTCAGATATTCTAGCGTGTCGGTATTACTTTGTACTATATTTTGCCTCTAAAACCCATCTCTCCTGTTTTCCTGGTTGTACGCTTATGTGAGCAGTCCTTTTTAAAATAGCCCATTATACCACATTGATAACATTTCAAACTATTTGTATTTTTGTTTGAAATTTTGTTAGGTTCCAGTTTTTTCTCTGAGTTGGGGCTTGTTCTCTCTTGTGAGTCTTTGTTATTCCTGTTACCCTATTTTTTATTTTTGTTGCCTTAATTTTAGTTTTGGAAATTTTGTTTAACGTTAATATTTCCTGAGCTGTTTTCCCATCTGTCTTTAGGAAATTCTATCATTGGATTGCATTAACCATGATATATGCCTAACGTCATTTGAGTAAGCATTGGTAACATTTAATATTAGGGGTCGTACGAATATCTGCGTTTATTTTTTTTTTAGCTAGGTTGGTAACTTTAATGAAATCTAGATTGAAAATTTGATTGAAAAGCAGGTGGGAATCAAGGTCTGAAGTAGGGTCTAAAATTTTGTTGATAATGATTTGGAAAAGGTAGGAGAGAAAATCCAAATTGTGAGAATGGAAATCGGTTTTTGCATTGTCTTTCACCCTCAAGATTTTGGTTAAGGTTTCTTCATCATTTCGACAATTTTCATTTTCCCTCTTTTCTTCTTTATTATTCTGTAAATTATTTTTATCACCTTTACTATTTTTACACGTTTGCTCAATTTTTCCTGAATTTTAGATTTAGTAACTTGTACTACGTGCCCTAGAATTTTTGATTTGGCTAGCTCAGTTTCCCATTCTTGACCTAAATCATTAATAAATCATTAAATAATTAATAAATCCATTTAACAAGTAACTTTCTAAAAATTATTTGGTTCCTAAAATCAACTCTCTTTTCTTTTTCTAAAAGGAATCACAATCAAAAGTTAAGTTACCTGTTTGGGGCAGTTTTCCAAAATACTTCTATTTGTCAGAAGAACACTTTCGCTCGTTTCTTTTCTCAGGTCATACCTTTCTATAGTAAATTTTCGTTAACCCAGAAGAATTTATTGCTTGCTGACTAAAAACTTTTGTTAGAGTTTTGACTAAGGTCGTAGAGTGGGAGTTGGTTGTTTTGAGTTGATCTGTTTTTGTTTGGCCTATACCTTAAATATAGGGTGTTTGCGTGCTTTTTGCGCGAATCTACTAACAAGGCCTATTGGTCTATTTCTTGTTTTTGGGATGCTAACTGTATTTTGGGGTGTGATCGAAATTATATTTGCGATCTTTGGTCTTTTCGCGATATTATTCGAATCATTTTTTTGGATCGGAAGTGTAGCGGATCCTTTCCAGCCCAAGTTATCATCGACATTTTGTTTGCTAGTTGGGTAATTAATTACATTTTTGCTTACTGTACCCGATCTGACTTTCATTAAGTTTGAAAGTATGTTGAGATTCGTATAGATAGGACGCTGTATGTACGTATGTCCACTTTGGTCCAGCTTTAAAAAACATCTTTTTAATTTGGCGTAAATATAAGCGAAAAGAGCGATATTAATAAAAAATATTTCAATGCTTAGTGACAAATGTAAATATGGTTCACGGACAAAAAAAAAGTTTTTATTAAAAAACAAATACTCTTTCCTGCCTTGTACATCGTCTCTCTAACTTATTGGACCTCGGTGGAGGTAAAATAATTTATATTCGTAGTCCACCTAATGAAATATAAACGTAAATATTACAGAAAGAGAGTCTCGACTATAATTATCGCGATAACGACTATACGATATTTTATATAATCTAACAAAGCACTAGTATAATCACTGATTACGCGGTTAATTTTTCATCAACGTAAGAACCAGATTTTTACCTAACTAGACAAAATGACGATCGTTTATACTCTGATTTTCACTTGGATCATCATTCTCAATTATATTGGTGAATACAATACTATATTATATCTATAATTATATTAACTAAATTCAATATATTTTAGCCTGTCCAAGGTAAATTCAAATTAATACAGAATGTGTGTCTATATATCGACTTGTGTATATATCGACTTGAGGCCTTGGAATTAGGTGATGCGGGAAGCGTGTGGTCGGAAGACAAATATTTGCGCTACTAATCCAGGCGAATTCCATTTTCTTTTCCCTTCAGTTCCACCTCTCTTCTATCTCATGCTCACTTCGCACCTTTCTTACTTTTATTCTTCCTAATTCGCTTCTCTAGCCCCCTCCACCTCCTTCATCCACTTTTCCTCCAATCCATCCTACCCTTGAATCTGTACCACATTCTCTTCCCAGCTTCCCTTATCTTCCATTCATCTTCTACATCCTTCCGATACATTCTTCCATGTTTCCTTCTCCCTTTCACATGTTCTGAAATTTCTGTTCTAATCGTTTTTTCAATACATTTTCTTCCTTACGTCTTTTCTTAATCTGAATGTTGCTATTTTTGTGCATGTTCTGTGACCCTATCCATCTTCTAAATACGTTGATACTCGTTTCTTTTTTCTCATCATATACCATTTATTCTATTTTTACTCCTTAATCATTCCTCATTTTCTCACTAATTGTCGGTCTCTGTCCCTTGCCGCCAATTCTTGATATCCTACTCCCTTTTCTTCTCTTGTATCCCTTTCATTAAAAACACAACACTTTTATTTTTCCACCTTGCAAGTTTACTGCTGTCTCTCCTTTCTTCGACCTCCTTCAAACACTTTTTCGCTAAGTCTTCTCCCTTTCCCTCGCTTAACGACGTCTCAAATTTTCATACCCTCTTACCCGCTCTAGTACTTAATTTATCCCTTTGTGCTACATCTCTCACCATACATCCTGGTGTCCTCTAGTCTACCCCTAGCGTCCCCCTTAAATACCTTTGCTGTAAACTATCTATCTCTTTCCTTTTCTTCCTTTCCCTTATATCCGCATCATAAGATAATACCGACCATACCATCGTATCTAATATTCAGATTGTCCTTTTACAATCTTTTTTTAACCTTTTATTTCCTATTCCCTATACCTGTTCCAGTATCCATGCTAAGTTTTTATCCTTTCTCTTCTATGATCTCTATGGTCTCCATTTCTTTCCAAGGTATATCTCAAATATATGATTTCCTTACTTCTTTTAACTTTTCCGCTCTTATCCTAAACCCTCCCCATCACCTTGCATTTTGTCTCTCTGAAAATTGCCGATACCCATTTTTATCAAGCCTTGTCGTATTTCCTTTTTCACCATAACTTTTTTTATCTTAACTCTGCCTAAGAAGTAAACGCCGCCTTTAAGTCCACGAATATTGTTATCAATGCCCCTTCCTTTACTTTATCCTTTTATTGATCAGATAGTTCAAAACATATATATTGTCCATGACCCAAATTCCCTTTCTAAACCCTGTCCGATTTTGTGGCTCTATTTTATTTTTTTCACTTATTTCTTTAATCTTTCGGACAAAACATTTACATATATTTTATATAAGGGTAATATCTGCATCACACCCGTATAATCTTTAACCCAGCCCCTTTACCTTTCTTTACTATAGCTACAACTAGTCCTTCTTTCTATAACTCTGGCCACCTTTCTCCTCTCCAAACCCTATTACCTATTATTCATGCCCTGTTACTTAATTTCGTCCACCCATATTTCCGGACTTCAGTTGGAATCTCATTTATACCAGGTGCCTTTCCATCTATCATTATTCCCAACACCTTGACCATTTCTTCCATTTCTCTATCCTCTTTTTCATCTCTTTCTCTACTATATTTTGCTTTTTTTACAACATTTCTCTCTACTCCTCCTAGTTAATCCATCAAATATTTTTTTCATTCTACCATTTCAATTTCCGGTATTATTCTTTTTCTTCTTTCACTCTCTTTATTAACTTCCTCCCACGCCTCTTATTCTGTCTTTGCCTTCTCCGCCTCTGCCTCAAACCTTTTTATTCTCTTCCTCTTTCTTTTGATCCTACTTCTTTATCTCTTTAAAATCCTCGTATCTTACACCTCTAATCCCTGCTTTACTAACTTCTTTTTGCTTGTGCACTCCAATCCTATTGTTATTTTTGCTAACATTTTGTCGATTTCCTCACCCACATTTCCCTTTCACATTTTAATATTTCTGATCTTTTCTCTAAACTGTTATTTTCCTTCCATTGACAAATCCCCTTTTCGTGCTCTTTTTACCTATGCTTCCTTTTTATCCATATTGCTAGTACTCTTTTCTTTCTCTAATGTCACAATTAAGGAAGAGTGATCCGAATCAATATAATTTCGTACCTCTAGTTCATTAACATTCTCTTTTAAGTCATCATTTACTATCACATAACTAATTATCGTTTCTCTTTGTCCTCCTGTGCGTGTATATTATCGTTCCGCTTCTCATTCTATATTCCCGTTTATAATTTTTTTCTTGAAAAAGAAAACCTTTGCCGAAACCGTTTTCTGAAGAAAAAAAGCCAGAGGTGCTCTGAAGATTTTCTCGCCTACTTAGTGAACTAAAATACTGATAAAAAAGTGATACTTTGTTTTTTTGCAGAGTTCAGTTTACAGTTTGATTGTTTGCCTAATGGCGCTCCTATTCCTGGTTTTCTTTGTGGGACACCGTCTTCTTCGTCTGCTTCTTCGGACAAACAACGTTCTCCTAGTGAGCCTCCGGTTCGTGTCAGGTCCAGGTTTCCTTATGTCCTTACGTCTGACGGACGTAAATATGATCTTAATCATCTTAAGTTTATTCGGGTTAGTTCTTTGAAGAATCGGAACCGGCTACTTGTACTTCGGAAATACACTTTTCCTGTAGATAAACCAATTCGAATCTTGGTAGAACGGGGTTTATTTAGACCCATGCCAACTCAAGAAAAAGTTGTGTTATCAACATTCGATGGTGATGTATTTGCGATATTGGAGAGTGCGGATGCTTTTGCTGGAATTTATACGTACAGTGCTGATGCTAAGCGTTATATACGGTCAAAAATAAACGTTACAAGCAGCAATATTAACTTATTGACCTCAAATGAAATCTTGGACGTTCCAGTAGGCGTCAAACGACCAATCTTATTAAATTATCGATTAGATCATGTAAAGCACAATAATTTACCCCATTAATTCAATTGAGAAAAAAGTAAAACTAAAACATAAGATTGCTTTTTATTCGAAATGGTATTAAAATTTTACAAGTAATTTGTAATTTCAAATAATAAAAAGAATGCATCAATCAGTGATTCTTCTTTATTCATAACGTGTTCCCTAAGGGTTTACATGACTTTCATTCCTTGCAATATTTCCGCTCACATATTAAACAACAAAAAGAAAAATTCAATCTTAATATTGACAAATATTTACAACTATTTACATAAAGTCTTATATATCACTTGCCATTCCTTTTTTTGTCTCTTTTTGCCTCTTACTATTGCTTATTTTTCTACCTCTCGTTCTTTCCTCTCACAGTTTCCCTGCCCCTCATGTCTTACTAACTTTTTCCTTTCTTCATCCCAATCCCACCATATTTCGTCTATCTGTATCCTCCCATATTTAACCCATCTTCTTTTTGCCTTTTTTCTTTCCTTATCTGCTATTTTCCTTTACTTATATTGCATCCTCATTTGTACCTATGTCAAATCATCCACTTTTCTCTCCGAAATCCCATATAGCATCCTCTTCTTTGCCATTACTTCCCTCTTATATTCCCATTTCTTTAGTTTCACCAGTACCGTTCTCTCCCGTCTTTGTTCTTCTCTTCCTATACTTCGCACTTCCTCTATCTCTACTTTTTATTAATCCTTTTTAGTACTTATTTCACCCCTTTCTGCATCTCCTTACCCTCTAATCTTATACCTTTTATCACTACGTTTCTTTTTCTTTCTTCCCTCCCTCTTTTCTATTCTTTGTTCTATTTTCCTTAGTCTTTCCTTCTCCGTATTCCCACTCACGCCACTACTAAGATCGCGATTCGAGCTTTCTATCTTTCTAATCCTACCTTGCATCTCCTTTACCTTTTTATTATTATACTCCCGCTTTTCTAGCGTTTGCTCCAATGAATACATCCTCTTTTCTAACTTTTCTCTAACTTTTTCCCATTTTTTTATTTCTTTCCTAAGTTCAGCCATTTCCCTCCTAATTTCTTTGCTTAATTCCTCTCCCCTTTTTTCTGCCTTTCTCTATAAATTCCCATTACTTCCATCATGACTTCGCGAATTTCTTTCATTCTTTCCTCTTGCCTCTATTCTTCGAATTCGTTACAGTTCCCTTCAGCCCCCTTACTATTCTCACCCTTCTCTAACAAACTCTTTTTTTCCGGCAGTGATCTGAACATTTTTGGACATTTCAAGTTTGAACCTAAATCGTCCTTCTCTTCACTGCTTCCCCTCTCCCCTTCCCATCTCTCCTTTCCAATAGTTGTTTTGTACTTCCCCCTTGCCTTCCTTTCTTTGATCTCCTCTTTTTGTGTACTAAACACTTCCTGCTCTAAATCCTAACCTCAACTTTCACACAAATCTATCTCAATCCTCAAAAATATCATCATGTCTCAAAATCCAACAGAAATAAATCACACGACCCTGTCTGTTTACACTTATATTCCCCAGAGATATATTGAATGCCAATGCAAGCTATTTGCGAAATCGTGCTTATCTCAATCACATCCCTATATAGACAAACTAAGCGCCGTTCCGTTGAAATGAATTTAAAGCACAAAGGTACAAAACGCATGCATCTTTCTTTTGATTTTTTATCTCAGATATCTTACAATGTATTTTCCGTAAAAACAAAATATTTGGCTCAGAGGTTCTTCAAAAAATGCCAGGGAAACTCCAATTTCCAAGTCCTGCCAGAATCCGTCTTAAGCTCATAATTTTCAAATGGGTACTTATTGAGAAAGCTAACTCGATATGCATAGCACGACTAGTTAGACACGTCATCGAAACACCCCATCGCTGAAGGTAAATGGACGCTGCTGATGCCTCAATTGTTATGTTGGCAAATCACGGGACTAGTCCTTTCGCGGTAGTGTTTTACTAATAATTGAGTGTAACGATCGTAGGGAACATCGTCAGCCGAATTAATTTTTTTATCCACTCGTATTACACCGTCCTCCTTGCAAATCGTTGGGGTTAAGCCTACAAGAGGGCTGTCCCTTGGTAGAGGTTCTCCATCTATTATTCTTCGTATTTTCTCTATATTTGTCTATATTTGTGGTGATAATGAGGCATTAGCAGTACTACGAATTAACGTCAGCCAATTGGATAAATTATCGATGTTGGGGAGTACATATACACTAGCGTCCTCTGCGTGTGTCACAAATTCTCGTTTAGTTTCCGTCTTTGGCTGCCTACCTTTACTCAAATAAGGTTGTCTCGGCCCCTAATCTCGAACCCTCCGTGTTTAGGGATCTCGATGACTTCTCGGATTCTCTTAATTCCGACTTCCTCCGTGTCGACACTGTCTAGATAATCGTCGACGTAATGCTTATTAATTATAGCTTTAAAAAACCGGGGATATGTCTTCTCCTGCTCTCGGGTATTTTTGTTCTTAATATACTGTGCTGTACAAGGTTAGGATGTAGCTCTGAATATCATTGACCTCATAACGTAGGTATCAGTTTCGCGAATCCGATCCATTCCTCGCCAAATACATTGTTGCGCTTCTTCTTCTTCCTTACAAATTTCAATTTGCAGGAATATTTCTCGAATATCTCTTACAATTCCAAATACCCTTTTTCTAAATCGCATTAGTATTCCCATTAGCGATTGAACTAGATCAGGACCCGACAGCAGGTTTTTATTGAGCGAGACTCCATGGGTTTTAGTTGTCGCATCAAACACAATTCGGATCTTGTCCGACTTGCTGGAACTAGTCGCACCAAAATCTGGAAAATACCATACACGACTTTGGTTATTTTCTGAACCAGCTATCTTCAGTACGTAGGTTGACTCAAGAAAGTTTTCTAATTGTTAACAATATCGCACTTCATATTCAGGGTAACGATCACTTTCTCGTTCGAAGGTCATACGGCGTTTAAAGTCGTATTCTCGATTATTCGGCAATTTTACTTTATCGTTGTCCATAACAGTCCTACTTCCAATCGAGAATCAAAAATAATGACACCCTGAGTTAAAATCTCAGAAATTGGCTCAGCGTGCGCCTCTTTAATCGTTTGCGTCAACTATTGCATAAATTCGTTGAAATTACTGTTTTGGCGCAAAGCACTATCATTGGAAACACTACTTGTAATTGGCAATAGTTCTGGAACGCGGCGTAACCATAAGCGCACCTTTTCCTGATTGACAGACTTCGATACTCCGCGAAAGCCTGATCTTCGATCTTCGTATTCCTTATCGAGTTCTCCCAGTTGCGCAGCTAGTATATAATTTACTTGCTGTATTTTTAATTCCTTTTGTGCTTCTAATATCCACGATTTAATAGCAAAGCGTTTTCTCTTGACTTGTTATTTTAGGACCCTCTTCCTTTTTAAAAAGGAACTAATACTAGCGATCGCTGAGTCACTTTCCAGATCTATATAATTGGATAAGTTTCCAGTACTCAGTATAGCTCGATCAACTGGGAGCTGGGCATTATTGTATCTCCCCCTCCCTACCCAGTCGAATCGCTTATCTCACTCTGAACCGTTATGCTTTTAATATTTCGTTCTTTTAAACCGAGTTCTAATTGCAATTTTTCTGACTTACCAAAGCTCCTCGATTTTCTTATCGTCCTTGCCCTGTTATATTTCTTCTTCCAACCATTTTGCTTCTTTCCAGTATAACGAGACTTAGCAGCTTTCCCTATGAGTTTCCTCACCTCACTGAATTGAAAAAGATCTTCCTTATCTTGTTTCCACAATCCACCCCTAGTAGAGCCAGCCAAGTAGGCCGGCCAACAACGATTTCAGGTAGTGACCAAGAACCTCCTAATAGATTCACTGATTATTTTCTAGCAATGTCACTTCTATAATACCCCACACCTCCACTAGTTTGTTACCAACCGGCTTGTTCTTCTGCTAGGCAAGCCAAAAAAGCAGCCTGTCCTTTATGTCCTGCCCATCTTCCATGGATTACTTCACATTCACAGATCCGGAACTCCTTTACCCCTCCTTACGTCATGTAAGGGCACTGCGAGTACATTTCGTCTGACCTATAAAGGCATTTTATCCTTCACCTCTTAACCTAACCAGGCTATTCCTTAAAGGTCGGCATCTTTTCGCCTTTCAATTTCAGGGCGACATACAGTTCTGTAACTAACTCATATACAAGTTCGACAATCGACGTAACAGTATTAGGCTACTTAATAGAGTTAAAACAGAATCTCAGTAAAAAATAAATAACATCCCATGGAATCTTAATTTTTTCATATCTCCAATGAACACAAACCTAATTTATAACACCACTATAATATAAACTCAAATCTAATCTGACTCCACTCCTTTACAACCTTAATTAAAACAGTGAATCGAGAACATATTGTGCACACCCGATTTTTCTGCACCTTCGCCCCTTATCACCTGAGCGAATGAATGCAAAACAAAATACGTTAGTCACAAGTTCGGCCCCGACCCCAATAACAACCTACCAGCTCTCTCATAAATAAATCAATAAATAATTAAAAATTTAAGCCCCTTGATCACCGTCATCGGCAAAACATGATATCCACTTAAATCCTGGAAAAAATATCCTGGCAATTTCAATTTTTTTTAGGGAATGTATAGATTTTCCTATATATAATTTTTCTTAATACGCACTCGTTAATATATCAGGTATTCTACTTTTTAAAGACATCAAACCCACAGTGCTCTAAAGAATTATCTGACACTTGTTACGTTACAAATAATCAGGTTGGCAAATTTAAGATAGATAGACAACATTTCTAGACCTACGTAATTTACAATGAAAGAAAATGTGATAATTTATTCCGACGCTAATTTTTACCTCTTTGAACTCGTTCTTGTTACTATTGCATTAAAGAACAATTTAAAAACAAAGACGAACACATCTCCATTCTATTCAAATAACTTCACAAAAAACATAAGAAAACCAAGAATCCTTTTCTTCGTTTTGTATCTGGGATATCTGACTATTTTCTTGCCATAAGAAGTAAAATATTTCGCAAACCGTTATTTAAAGGAAAAAAAAGAAACAAAGAACTTTTAATTTTAAAAACTTGAAATACCAAGATACATATAAAAAAGTTCAATCTCAGTTTTTCCTTACAGAGATCAGTTCACAGTTCGACTGTTTACCTAATGGCGCTCCTATTCCTGGTGCTCCACGTGGCACACGATCTTCTTCAACTTCTTATTCTTCTTCTTTTTCTATTATAGGCCACTAAGCCCTAAAGTTGAGAAAAATTGAGAAAAGTTGAAAAAATGCTATTTTTATCCATTAGAATTTTTATTCTCCGTTCTAATTTTTGTTCTAATTTTATCTCGTAATATAGTTCCCTGTAATTTTATTTCTAATTTTCTGTTGTTTTATGCCAATTTATAGTATTTTTCGGTAATATTTTTCCAATTTTTCTATCAGTAGTTTCATGCCAATATTATTCGAAGATTTTTCCAAAACTTAGACTATTGCGAGTTTTAAAAATTTTCCTCTAGGAACCGGCTTGAAACCACACCACTACGAGTACTGCTCCCTGCCTTTAGATTAAGTCGGGTCGCAATCTAAAACCCACACCCGCGGCTTGTATCAATTCTCCTTTTTCTTCTTCCTCTTCTGACAGACGAAGCTCTCCTAGCGAGCCTCCTGTTCGTGGACTTGAACATCTTGAATTTATTCGAGTTACTTCCTTGACAAATTCGAACCAGCTCTTTGGACTTCGGAAACATACTTTTCCTGCGCAGAAAACAATTAGAATGTGCATTAAGGTCCAATTTCATGGTGACGCTGACGCTAACTATTGAGCGACGATTCGACAAAAGCGCCATCTAAAATAAAAAATCTCCGTCAATTCTTTACGTCCGCGTCAAAACCAAACAATATTTATTTCAGACGCTGACGCAAAACTTTGCCACTTTAAGCAATCGATGCATGTATAAGTTTTCATAACCTACGAATCACTGGTGTTGGAATGACTAATATTTACGTGCAAAAAAAAGTAGTGAAAAGATTGTAACAAGACGTGTCATGGATTTACAAAAATTTATTATTTTATGATAATTGTTTCCATTACACTTGTTTAAAGAAAAATAATCAAAAATAAATAATTAACACGTTCTAAACTCAATTTTAATGCATAACAATTTTTTTTTTTAATATACTTAAAGTCGAAAAAAAAACATTCACAAACAAAATATTGTAAATTTCATAGTTTTCTCATAATTATCTTGAAATTATTTTTTTTTTAATTAGGAATTGGATATAGTGTATACGTGCGGTACATGCGAGGCTAGTTGAGAGAGGTACGAAGGTCATGCGGGTTTGGAAAATTACGAAGTATTTTTATATATATTTTTAACTATAAAATTGGACCTTAAGACTTGGTTGCTATGGGCCACTGCCAACTCAAGAACAAATTGTATTATCAACATTCGATGGTGATGTCTTTGTGACATTGGAGAGTACTCATGATTTTTCTGGAACATATGCATACGATGTTAACGTTAAGCGCAATGTACGGGAAAAAATAAATATCGTAAGCGGCAATGTTACATTATTGACCTCAGATGAATCGCGGACGTTCCTGTACGCCCCTGTCGCAGGGTCTTAATGTATTATACGGTAGAGCGTCTAAATCTCAATCCTCCACACCATGAATTCAATTGAAACAAATTAGAAACTAAAATATAAGATTGATTGTTATCGGAAATCATGGTTCATTGTTACAGGAGCCTTTTTAATTACAAATGATAATAAAAGACGATGTTTTGTGGTTCCCAAGACTTTAATCTTTCGCCAATACCTCAGTGTCTGTCTTTTTCGGAAGCAACTAAAATTATTATTTTTTATTTACTGTGTGTTTATAAGTAATAAGAAATAACTGCATAAACACCTTTTTTTGTTAACGATAGTCGTAGCGAAGATTTTTTTGTAAATAAGTAAGGAAATAATGAGAAGCCACATTTTTTCAATTACAGTAGGCATAAAAATCTTTACTTTCGAAATGCAGTTCACAAGTTTTTTTTTACAAAAATCAATACATCATATTTTTTGTGCAACAACTCTTTTATTTTTATTGAATATACTGATTTAAAAAGTTTTAATGCTGAAGGTTGTTCTCAAAATTGAAGAATTAATAATGAAACCACTGTGCCAATCTGCATAAAGTCGGAGGAAATTCACTTGTTTGTTCAAAAGAGTCTAGAGCCTTTAAGAGCGTCTAGCGGGTTACATTTTATTTTTTTCAGAATGTGTACTTAAATCCTAAAAAAAATATCCTGACAATTTCAGGTTGTTTCTGGGCGTAATTTTTTTCATTTGCAGTCATCAATATATTAGGAGTTGTACTTTTTAAAGATATGGAATCCACAGTGTTCCAAAAAACTGCCTGATACTTGCAAAGTTTTAGTTAACAATATCTCAAAATATTACACAACTGATTTGTAAATTTTATATCACATAATTATTTTTTAGTTTTGAACATAACTTTGCACATATTTATCAGGCTTCCTAAACTTAAAATCTTAACGATAGAATTTTTTATGTGTTTTTTTTCAAAATTCTGTATATTTATTTTCGTCTAAAACAATGCCCCTTTTTAATATCTACCTTAACTGACAAATGAGTCAGGTAAAGTGGAATTAATATTCTCGCAGATTCGATGATCTTTGCCTTCATACCATTTTTCAACTAGATTTCTCATTTATAACTTGAGATTTGATTCAGAAAGTAAAGTTATCATCGTAATTATTTACAGAGTTAAAGCAGTTTCAAAATCTAAATAAAAAGAACAAAAATAAACATTTTGGGCCAAAAACCTATGCAAGATCCAACAAAAGATAAGTGCACAAAAATCGTGCTCCGAAAAAATATATACGAAATCATAAAATATGCGAATATTCTGGAAGGCTTTGCGTCAAGGGGATGTTTATTGCGAGAGCAGTGTAGTATATATAGCTATAGTGTTCTACACTAATCGCTCGGGGGATGGTTTTTATGCTTCTGGGAAACCAGAAAAGAATAATGACCTTGAAATTGTTATTAACAATTAAAAAAGTTAAGTTTATAAACAGTTCTTTTTTGCAAAATTAAAATTAAGAAGAGAATGAGGGGATAGGAAACCTCCATCTTGAGGGAAGATCATCCTTTTGATTCCAGAATACCATAAGAAAACAGTGATCTTCAAACTGTTATTTGCAGTTAAAAAGCCGGAATTTGTATAAAATTTATTAGTTTTCTAAAAGTTTAGTGAATCTTGAGTAGCAAATTGTTGTGAATCATAAAATACATTTAGTAATTTGTTTTTAATCATTTGGGTTTACCTGCTCACCTATATTGGCAGCATCTAGAATCCTCTGTAGCAACGATGCTTGGGAATACGTAACGTTTTTCTGGTGACATGTCTAGCGCAGAAACATTAAAACGCTCGCGATATGTGCACACCTGTCGCGAGTTCTGGCCCCTGACTTACGTGTACAGTAATAGTCGAGAACTGTTTTATTTTTGTCTGCCCCTAGATCAATGATTGCATTAAACAATATCCACAGTTGATACCTTGTCGAATTTCAGAATCGAGAATATACTCTTACTCTGATTGAACCACGTTCATTATGTAGCGTATTTAGTTGAAACTCTTCATCATTATCCATTTGCAGCTTGTCTTGAATTTAAGATGGTGCTGGTTGAACTGGATGAACGCCAATCTAGATATCGCGTAGTTCGTCTGATGTTAGGTGAGGAAATTCTGGTACTTGTTGTTCATGTCGGTAATTCCAGTTTGCGTCTCCGCCGCGCGTATTGTAAAGTTCTACTCATGCTTGCAAGAAATTAGCTTCACGAGCTGTCGCTAGGTATTCTCTTGCAGTTTCTACGGTAGCACCTTGCATCTCGATAACAGGATAACATCTGTTAATTACGGTACCACCAATACGGAAGAAATCCTCGACACTAGGTAGGTGATCTATTGAAATCGTTTTGTCAAAGAACTTAAAAATGGATTTTAAGCAGTCATTTCTATATTAAACAATCTATCTCGATTTCTTTATGAGCCGTGCTTAGTTTGCTTCTTTTGCTTGTGATTCCTTGTAATCCAGGAAGCATATGCGCTACGATGAAGTCACGTTCATCCAAATGATTTAAACAGCATCTAGCTTCCTCCATAATTGAAAATATCCATACCAATGCAAACACTGAATCTACGCTCCACTAAAAGCCTAGGTACATTTGCATCACCGTCATTATTACAGATCATACACGTTTACCTACCTGTTTGAGTAAGAACATTAAGTCATGAGCATAACCTACTATCGCCGGCAACTTTAAGTTATGGTCTACAAAGTTGAATGCGCCTGAAAATTGCAATATTTTGCCTATCTGGATTAATATTTCCATCGATTCGGACCATCTGTCTTGGTCGATAGTCTCTTCCGCACATATAACAGTCAATTCGAACTCTGATAGCCATTTTTAAAGCTTTTAACTGTGAAGACGTAATAGGTCTTTAAAACCACAAAAATTCTGTAACACAGCAAATAAAATAAAAAGAAACAGGAAAATAAAATGAAAAAACATTCTAAAATAAGTGGACGAGAAAGAAAATAAATGCAGAACAATAAACTAGACTACTAAATGTGATTTAACCAATAAATGGAGAAAAAAATAGTTATAAAAAATAGGCATCGTTATTTAAATGAACTGCAAACAGCAAGTTCCACTTTTTTAAAAGTGAGGTTCAATTACGTTCAACATCTTCATGATAAATCAAAAGTTTAAAGAATACTATTAAAATCCGACAAAGCGCTTATTGTTTGGTTTTTTGGAACAACGCGCGACGTTTGATCATGCTAATTTAAAAAATCATCTTACCGGGGCTTTTTATTAAATTAATATCTTAAACGCTTAGCGTTCGACTGTTTGTAGAATAACACGACTTATATCTTTGAAGTAACTGCGCTTTGTTTCGACCTGGCGCTGGCACCTTATCTGTGCTCAGGGAACCAGGTTTTGAGTTTTAGACTCCATTTAGCGCGCTTAGCGTTCGGTTTGTTGAAACGGCGCAAAATCTATATCATTGTAAGATTATCCTCACTTGATATTGTTTTCACCGGGGCACCTTTAGCAAAGCTATAGCAGTGACGTTTTATTAAATTCAATTTTTGAGAGCTTAACGTTCGGCAGTTTTGAGATGCGCGCAACAAGCAGCATTCTCAAACTAAAATTTTTTACCATCGCTCTGGTGTCATCTTTCCCTTTCCAGCATATATAAGTATTCATTGTTTTGACTAAATTGAGCGCTTAGCGCCGTATAGCGCAAAAACTGTCTAGCCACACAAAAAAAAATCTTTTTCCTGATCTGGAGATCGGCCCATGTTTACTATATGTTTTTGGGGTCGCTGAATCGGAATTTGAGCTCCACTACGTCATGGTTCTGTCATAACCTCAAAAAACCTCATACAATTTTTTTCGAGTGCGGGAGTCAGCTCTGGGGTATTTTGGACGTGATTTGACCTTTAAAGCCAGAAAAACATACTCGACAACAATAGTTATGAGATGTTTTTGAGGTTATTTCAGAATTCTGACGTGCTGAAGTTTTTGTGGGCCTCGGATTCGGATTCAGCGACTCCAAAAATATATAATAAATATGATCTGATGCCCAGACTCGGAAAAAAATTCTGTGGTTTTTCAGATTATGTGAGAACCCTGAAGTGATTTTTTTTGTGTGGCTGTGTTATTATTCGAAAGATCTAAAAGATTTTATTCTGTGAATTCTGTACTTAACTTAAAGAATTGCTATTTTTTAAGATTTTGAGAATGAAATTGATAATTTTTAATAATTGGATGTCAAAAAATTGTAGAGAATTTTGTACTTCTGAACAGAAGCTTACAGAAGCTTATGAATTTAAATATTATCATTATAAAATAAAGAAACGATAAGAATAAAAATAAAAGCGCTCGAGTGACCAAATTTCTATCCTTGAAATAATTTGTTACCCATAAACATTAATATCTCAGAAGCAGAAACTTAAATATAATATGTGAATCAATAGAATAAGCACCAGTTATACCGTTTAACTTCTTAATCAACGCAATTATTATTTACTGTCCTAATTGCAAAAAATGGGAATCGTTTGTACTCTGGTCTTTAGCTTGATGATCATCCTTGATTTTATTGGTGAATATGAAACTGTTAAATATCCATAATTTTTTAATCATTTTTTATTTTTCCACAATAAATAATTTGTCTGACGAGATCCCCGTTTTTTTAAATTGCTTTTCTTCTCTAAGCTCATGTTTTAACATTCAACATTCTTAATTACATAATTAATTTCGAAACCTCACAGAATTAGAATCGAATTTCAACTGCGTCGGAATGCTAAAATTACAAAAATTTTGATATTTATAAAA
>JAAAKG020147182.1:0-10511 GCA_010014905.2 Druon quercuslanigerum
AAAATTTATTTTAAATGAAATTATTAGCAATTTGAAGCATTTCAATGTGAATGTAATATTAGTACTTAAATTAATTTTATCTGAAATAATTTATTTCCCCATTTCATCAAAAAATCTACGCATTTCCCCTGCTTTTAAAAACATTTTTGTTCTGTAAAGCCTATTATTCAAAATGCTTTATTTTCTAACGGCTTGAATTACTGTTCATCACTATAAAATAAAAAAAAAATGAATCAAAACCTTCTAAAAAAAAGGAATTAAAAGAGAAGAAAAAAAATCAATTAGGAAACAAAAAATAGGGGAAGGGGGCAGTCAAACTGTGATCCCCTGCACAAACTTCGTTTGGGAATGAGTATTAAGTAATATACTTACATTCCTAATGGACTGACACCCTTTCCAAATGGTGGACGAGCTCTGGGAAGAGTAGGAGAAAATTGGGTCAACATTTTTTTTTTCCTTTTTTTAATCTCAAGACGTTTTTTTCATTTGGATTTTTTCAATTTAAGAGGGAGACGAGCGAAAAAAAAAGGAAGAGGGGAAGAGAAAAGGGGAATTTAGGTGAAAGAAGAAAAAAAGGGGCGAATAAAAATTTATTTATACTTACATTCCTAGTGGACTGACACCCTTTCCAAACGGTGGACGAGCTCTCGGCAGAGTGATCGGTGTGAGAGATCTCTTTCTTCTTCTGTCGCGATCACGATCGCCGCCCCGATCTCTCTCCCTCTCCCGTCTATCGCCTCGATCCTTTTCCTTCTCATCCTTGTCGCCTCCTCGATCGCGCTCACGTCGGCTGTCACGCGACCGTGATCTGCGCTTTCGATCACGATCACTACCACGATCACGGTCACGATCACGATCACGATCTCTCTCCCTCTCCTTGTCCCTATCGCTGCCACGATCCCTTTCTCGATCACCGCGATCTCTGTCCCGGTCCCGATCCCGATCCCTGTCCCGGTCCCGATCTCCTCGGTCCCGATCTTTTCTGCTGTCCTTGTCCCGACGATCTCGGGATCGCGAACGAGTTCTCGAGCGATGTTTGCTCTTCCTAAAAAAAAATTCGAGAAATAGGATTTTTAATTAGACACCAATTTTATGTTGCGAAATGTGCGCGCAGGGATTTACACCCCGCTTATTATTATTGTTGAAAAATTATTGTTAAAACTATCTTTTTTAAGGAAGTTATAATTTTTAAGAAATCCTTGACAGGGTGGCCCACACAAATCAGAGGAAAATCCAAACAAAAGACTGATTTGAAATATAGTATGTGACTCTTTCAAAACAAAATTCTTCAGTTTTGCAAAATTACAAAATTTTAGAGAAAAAAATCGTGTTTTTAAATAGATAAAAAATTTTTTGGGGGTTCCTAGAAAAAGTTTTAATTGAAACATTATTTCTAACAGAAAATTGAGACTTTCAAAATTGTGCTAAAAAACTGTGGAAGACTTTTTTTTTAAAGCAAGCTTTGAGGAATTTGAAATAAAATTACAACGCTTTTTGAAGATTTAAGAATGTTTAAAAATAATTACTAAAAAAACTTTTTTGAAGATTACTGTGAAATTTTTAATGATTTTTAATTTTTAAAAATTAATTTTCAGATAACATAAAAATATTTCAAAAAATGTTCAAAATTGTTGAACAAAAATCTTTAACACAGCACACCATTTTTTTTTATATTGCAGCTTTTTTAAAGAATACAAAAAAGCGGATCATTTTAAAAAAATACTTTGAATGTTAGAAACAATTTTAAAAAATTATTTTTTTAAAATTTTTAAAAGTTAAAAACAAAACTTTCTTAAAATTCTTGACTTTTTTTTATTTGCAATTTTGAAAAGGGAATGTAAAAAAATGTTAAAAATATGTCGCATCATTTAAAATGATTTCCTAAAACTTTTTAACAGAACGCAGAAAATTGTCAAACAAAATTTTTCAACTTTTCACAATTAAAAAATTTTTAAGAAAAAAAATCGGGTTTTTCAAATGGACAAAAGTTTTTTCTTGAGGTTCCCAGAAGAATTTAAAATTGATTTTTTATTTAAAAAAAATTAATTTTAAGAGAAAAATGAATATTGATAAAATTGTCGATTTTTTCAGAGTTTTTTAAAAATATTTTTAAAGACATTTAAAAGTATAAAAAACAAATTAAAAACAATTCAAAATTTGAAAATATTGAAAAAGCAATTAAAAACAAAATGTAGACTTTTTAAGAAAAAATTTAGAATTTTTTTTTAAGGAATTAAAAAGATTTCAAAATAATAAAAATAATTTGTAATATTTCTTTGCAATATTCAAATAACAGTAAACATTAGAAAAAACTTTAAAAATTGTTGAAAAACAATCTGGAACATCTTTAACCAATTTTTGAATAATTGGAAAACTAAACAAAAATACTTGACAATTTTAAGATAATTTTTGTTAATGCTGTTGCATTATTTTTCTTCAATCTGAACAAAAATGCAAATTATTTTAATAAAAAATTTAGAAGTTTAGAAATAATTCTAAGCATTATTAAAATTTTCTAAAAAGTAAAAACAAAATTTAGATTTTCGAAAATTTGGAAATAAAATTTTATAGCTTTTTAGGGATATTGGAAGGTAATAATAAAGACAGTAAATAAAATTTCTTAAATTACTGGCAACATTTTAAATTATTTTTTTGTCGTTGAAAAATTAATTCAAAAAAAAAAAGTTAAAACAAGATTTTAAAACATTCTAAAAGATTTTTCAAGATCATAAAATTGTCGACAATTTGAAAGTATCCATTCGAGTCAGTTCAAAAAATATTTCGGAATTTTATCATATTTTGACAGATTACAAATATTTTAAAACTTAGAAGATTTCTGAAAAGTTATAAAAAATATTTGAATTTCTCACAAATTTCAAAAAGCCCCAAATATATTTTTCAAATAAAAAAATAAAAAAATCAATTCAATTCCAAAATATTGGACTGATCACAGGGCTTATTTTTACCAATAATTTTTTATACAGTTGTCAAATAATTTATTTTTTTCTTTGAACATTCCTTGGACCAATTACAGAATTATTAGAAAATTTACAGAATTTTATTAATACTAAAAGTAGATTTTTGAAAATTTAGAAATAAAAGACCTTTTAAGGTAGTTGTCGTGCCAAAAGTCAGATATCTGAAAACAATAGTTTTTCTATGATTTTAAGAATCAAAACGGTATATTTTTGCTTGAAAATTCAACTATTTAATAGAAAATAAACTTTTTCTTTAAAAATTCTACAATTTAATTCAAAATTAAACTGTTTTTTTTACACAACATCGTATAATTTTGCTTAAAAATTGAGCTATTTGGTAGAAAATTAACTTTTTCCATGAAAATTCTACAATTTAAATAAAAATTCTACGATTTCATTGAAAATGAAACTTTTTTTTTTTACAAAAAATCTTATAATGTTGCTTAAAAATTGGAATTTTTTGTATAAAATTAACACTTTTCTTGAAAATTCTACAATTTAATTGAAAACTAAACTATTTTTTAACCAAAACTCGTATATTTTGCTTGAAAATTCAACTATTTCAATAATACTATGAGGTAATGCAATGGAAAAGGCGCTTTCAAAATTATTGAATTTGAAACATAAAATCCTTGTTTTAAAATTCAGAAACTTATAAACTAAAAGTAGATTTTTGAAAATGTCTAAAAAAGGACCTTTTAAGGTAATTGCTGTGCCAAAAGTCAGATATCTGAAAAAAATAGTTTTTCTATGATTTTAAGACGCAAAATCAAAATTTACAAAAAATACCATTAATTAAACCATGTTTTGTACAATTGAATTCTTTCTGATATTCGCGCTTCTTACCAATTTTTGAAAAATGATTGCATTTTAATAAATTACAGCTTATTTTTTCACCAGGAAAACATTCTCTACAAACTCTACTGTTTCCAATCTTTAAACTAATTAAATACTCTTAAAATATAATTATTTGCTTAAAAAAATGTTTCTTACAAAAAATTGGAAATAGTAAAGTTGTCGAGAATGTTTTCTCGGAAAAAATAAGCCACCATTTGTTAAAAACCAATCATTTTTAAACATTGTTAAGAAGTGGTGATCAGAAAAAATTCGATTGCAAAAAATATGGTTAAAATTAAAATTGTTTCTTGTGCGAATTTTAACATTTTTCATTTTAAAAAAAAAAATGTTTTTTATTTGGAACGACACCAGTTACAATATTTTGATTCTTAAAATAATATAAAAACTATTTTTTCAGATATCTGACTTTTGGCACGACAACTAACCTTAAAAAAATTTTAAAGGTTTTAAGAGAATAAAAAAAAAATCGAGATTTTTACGAAAACTTCAATTATTTTTTTTTTAATTCAATTTAAGACACTTCCAAACAAAATTCTTCAGTTTTGAAAAATTTACAAAATTTTAGAGAAAAAAATCGTGTTTTCAAATGGATAAAAATATTTTTTTGAGGTTCCTAGGAAAATTTTAAATTGATTTTTTATTTTGAAAAATTATTTATAAGAGAAAATTGGGACTTTCAAAATTGTGCTTAAAAATGTGGAAGACTTGTTAAAGCATTTTTTTTTATTTTGTAAGATTTAAATTTTTGTATTCCTCAGAAAATTTACAAAAACTAAAGCAAGATTTGAAGAATTTTAATTTTTAATTTTGAAAAATTAGTTTTTAGATGACACAAAAATATTTCAAAAAATGTTCAAAATTGTTGAACAAAAATCTCCAACACAGCAATACCATTTTTTTATACTTAACCTTTTTAAAAATTAAAAAAAAGCGAATCATTTTAAAAAATATTTAGAATTTTAGAAACAATTTAAAAAAATTATTTTTATAAGATTTTAAAATGTTAAAAACAAAAAAAAGCAGAAAATTATCAAACAAATTTTTTTAATTTTGGACAATTAAAAAACTGTAGAGAAAACAATCGTATTTTCAAATAATTAAAAAAAAATTTTGTGAGGTTCTCAGAAAAATTTATAATCATTTTTATTTAAAAAAATTAATTTTAAGAGATAAACGAAGATTGCTACAATGGTCAAATTTTTTTCAGAATGTTTTAAAAAATTTAAAAGATATTTCTAAGTATAAAAAACAAATCAAAAATAATTTAAAATTTGAAAATATTGAAAAAGAAATTTTAAAAAAATGCAGATTTTTTAAGCAAAATTTAGAAAATTTTTTAAGGATTTAAAAATGTTTCAAAATAATAATAAAAAAAATTTGTAAGATTCTTTGGAATATTCAAATAATAATAATAACATTCGAAAAGACTTCTAAAATTGTTGAAAAACAATCTGGAACATCTGTAACCAATTTTTGATCAATTTGGAAAACTAAAAAAAAAAAAAGAATTGACAATTTAAAGATAATTTTTTTAATGCTGCAGCATTTTTTCTTCAATATTAACAAAAATGCTAATTATTTTGAAAAAATTTAAAAGTTTAGAAATAATTCTAAACATTATTAAAATTTTCAAAAAAGTAAAAACAAAATTTAGATTTTCGAAAATTTGGATAGCTTTTTAAGGATTTTGGAAGGTTTCAAAAAAATAAACAAAATTTCTGAAATTAATGGCAACACTTTAAATGATTTTTTTTTTGTTGTTGTAAAAATTAACATAAAAAAAAATTTAAACAAGATTTCAAAACATTCTAAAAGATTTTTCAAGATTATAAAATTGTCGACAATTTAAAAGTACTTTTATTTTATGTCCAGAAAAAAATCTTCCAAGATTTTCAGAAAATTATTTTAAATTTTAAGAAAATTCAACATTTTTAAACCCATTCAAATCAGTTAAAAAAATATTTATGAATTTTATAATTTTTTGACAGATTACGACTATTTTAAAACTTAGAAGATTTCCGAAAAGTTATAAAATATATTTGAATTTCTCGCAAATTTATAAAAGCCCCAAATACATTTTTCATTGACTCGATTTTTTTTTTTTTGCTAAAATTTGATAAAATCTTGTAAAATAAGAAAATACAGGTCTGAAATCCTCAAAAATCTTTGTGAATTTTCGCAAGAATTTTTGTAATTTTTTTTCTCGAGAATCATAGAAAAAGCTTCTAATGTTTCAAAGAATTCTAAAAATTAAAAGTATTTCGAAAGAATTCACGATCATATTTTTTTTAAAACCAAATTCCATTAATTTTCCAAAATTTATTCACAATTCCGTAACGATTCCAGTTTTTTTCAGATCCTATAGCAACCCTGAATCGAAACACTTGAAAATTCTAAAATAAAATACAACTCACTTGAACTGTTACTAATTGAACAAATCAATAACAAACATTTCCAATTTCCCCCAGTCTAGTGGCGCCACCCTGCTTTAGTTATCTTTAAAAATTATAATTATCTTTTAATAAATTCAATAGTTTTTATATTCAAAAATTTCAAACTGTTAAAAAATCATTATTCCAAGATCATAGATTGTGCTACAATAAAATCAACAACCAAAATATTGCAATATTTGAACTAAATGTTTGGTATAACGCATGCTGATTACACACATTGTAGTTTAAACATTTTTTTTTATCAATACTTTATCATAAAACAGTGCCTCGCAGTACCTCATCTCAATCATGGCCATAATAAAAAATACCCCCTTTTTTTAGTATATTATTTTGATTTATTTAACATTATTCCAGGTTTTGTACGAGTATTCTGCCTATATACTCACCATCTTCAGGTTTAACCTTTGGAATTATCAAAATAAGCGGCAATTACACTAACTGTACGGTGTCTATAACAAAGAGAATATAACTTCAAGTAGCTGATTGATATAAGAAGAGTTCGTCGATTACTTTTAAAGCACAATTATTATCGTTTATACAAACAACTATAATTATTAAGATCTATTATTTTCAAATATTATTACTTCTGAATACATAATGCAACATCTACAAAATTAAAAACATTTATTCATTCATTGCAATTTATTTATCCAAGGAAATGAAAAAAAAAGGTTAATAGAAAGTAAAAGGGCAGAGTACCGGTGAAATTATTACCTTTTGAATTTATTAATGTGGATGGGGGAGTTTACCACTCACTAGAATATTCAAATTTAATATATAAAAAAAAGCTTTTTTTATACAAATTATCAACAAAAGTTTATAATTTATTCATAAAATAGTCAAAGTTATTCAATTTGGAGAAAAAATATATTTTAAGAAAGGCCAGTTTTTCTTGATAAATTTCGAATTTCACAAATACAACAGTACTGCTTACTGAAAGAACAATTCAAAGTACATGTTTTCAAAAGTTTTCGATTGTTTATATCGAAAATTTAAAAAAAAAAAACATTTTTTAAAATTAAAAAGCCAACTGTTTTGGAGAAAAATCGTCTTTTTTTAATTCAACTGTTTTAAATAAAAATTATTTTATCAGTTGAAGTTTCTTCTATTTGGTTTCAGATAAACTATTTTGGTTACAAATTTTTTTCGTTTAAATTTAATTAACTGAAAATTTAACTTGTCATTTTTTGTTAAAAATTCGACTCTTTTAGTTTGAAAATCAACAATTTGGATGCAAATACATGTATTTTATTTAGAATTCGTTAAAAATATTTTATTTATGATTAAAATTTAATATTTTTATTTGAAGATTCCACTTTGTGATAGAAAATTAATCGTCTTGTCAGAAAATTCATCTTTTTGGTTAAAAATTCATTAGTTTTGGTTGAAAATTTAAGTATTTTGTGCAAAACTCCTTTTTTTGGTTCAAAATTATTTTTCTAGTTGCAAATTCATTTCTTTCGATGAAAGAGTAACTTATTTTATTGAAATTGTGTTTAAAATTAATTTCTGAACTTAAAAATTATGTATTCCATTTAATGTTAGTCTTTTTTGTTTAAATTAACTTGTTTTTTATTTACTAATAAAATATTTTAAATCTCTTTTGGTTGAAATTTCAAATATTACACTTTCGTTATTTTTTGAAGATTCATCTGTTAGGTTTAAAATAAACTATTTTGGTGAAAATCGATTTTTTTCGTTAAAAATAGATTATCTGAAAATTTAACATGCCATTTTTTGTTAAAAATTCGTCTCTTTTAATTTAAAAATCAATAATTTGTATGCAAATTCATGCATTTTATTGAAAATTCGTATTTTTTGGTTGAAAATTAATCATTATATTTAACAATTAGGTTTCTTAGTTAAAAAATCAGTTTTTGGTAAAAAATTTAATTAATTTTTTAAAATTTGCTTTTCTCATTTTGAAAGTTCACTCCTTTTTTAGAAAATTACTCTCCTTGTTTGTTAATTTATTTCTGTTAGTTAAAAATTCAACTATTTTGTTAAAAATAAATTATTTTTTGTCAAAAATTCAGGTATTTTTTTCAACACTACTTTTTTGGTTCTTAATTATTTTTCTTAGTTGCAAATTCATTTCTTTCGATGAAAAAGTAACTTTTTCTATTGAAATTGTGTTTAAAATTAATTTCTGAACTTAAAAATAATGTATTTCATTTAAAATACATCTCTTTTAATTTAAAAATCAATCATTTGTATGCAAATTCATTCATGCATTTTATTGAAAATTCATCTCTGTTACTTGAAAATTAATTATTATATTTAACAATTAAGTTTTTAAGTTGAAAAATCATTTTTTGGTAAAAAAAATTAATGGATTTTCTTAAATTTTTCTTCTCATTTTGAGTTTATTTTATTTTTTTTTAGAAACTTACTCTCCTTGTTCGTTAACTCATTTCTTTTAGTGAAAAATTCAACTATTTTGTTAAAAATAAATTATTTTTTGTCAAAAATTGAAGTATTTTGTTCAACATTTTTCTTTATCTCAATTTTTTTTAGCCGCAAATTCATTACTTTTGATGAAAAAGTACTATAATTAATGAAATTGTGTTTAAAATTAATTTCTGAACTTAAAAATAATGTATCTCGTTTAAAATTGATTTCTTTTAATTTAAAAATCAATAATTTGTATGCAAATTCATGCATTTTATTAAAAAATCGTATCTTTTACTTGAAAATTAATCATTATACTTAACAATTAAGTTTTTAGGTTGAAAAATCATTTTTTGGAAAAAGATTTAAATGATTTTTTGAAAATTTGTTCTTCTGTTTTTAAAAATTCATTTTTTTTTAGTTTAAAATTACACTAAATGTTTGGAAACTTACCCTTTCTTAAAAAAATACTCTTTTTGTTTGTTAATTCATTTATTTTGTTTCAAAGTTCAACGGTTTTGTTAAAAATACTTTTTTTATGCTCAAAATTGAATTTTTTAGTTGAAGATTCGACATTTTGGTATAAAATTCATCTTTATGTTTAAAAAGTCAACTTTTTGGTTGATAATTCATTATTTTTGGTTGAAAATTTAAGTATTTTACTGAAATCTCCTTTTTTTATTCACTACATTTTTTTAAATTAATTTTTGAACTTAAAAATTAAGTGTTTTATTTCAACTTTTGTCTTTTTTTAATTTAATGCCGAAAACTGAAATGGAAAATTCCGTTTCCTTTAGTTAAATTTTTTTTTTACAGAATATTAAATTATTCCATTATTGATTGAAAATGTTTTCTTTCTTTGTTTAAAATTAATTTTTTTGTTGAAAATTGAGCTATACTGTTTAAAATTCAATTTTTTTTATCTGAAAATTTCAATTATACTATTTTTGGTTAAAATTTAGTTTGTTAGTCGAAAATTTATTTTTTCACTTGAAAATTCGTTTTCTTTAATTGGAAATTTATCCATTTTATTGAAATTTTGTCTTTCTATAGTAAAAACCTAATAATAAAAACTTTATCCTTTTCAAACTGAAAGACATAGTTTTTTTTACTTTATTTTACAAATAAACTACACATTTTTATCAATAATTTTGATAGAAAAAGCTATTTTTCATATATTAAATTTAGATTTTCGCATGAAACGGACCCAAAACAAATCGAGCACTCTAGTGAGTGATAAACTCACCCATCGGTTCTAACACAGTCAACACCCTGAGATGAAATAAAAGCTAAATTCCG
The DNA here is from genome assembly GCA_010014905.2 of Druon quercuslanigerum. NCBI lineage: Eukaryota > Metazoa > Arthropoda > Insecta > Hymenoptera > Cynipidae > Druon > Druon quercuslanigerum. The sequence goes on from JAAAKG020147182.1 coordinate 9,980, forward strand.
AAAATTAAATCAAATTCTAAATAAAATGTGTATCACAAATCGTGGAATAGCATAATCCAACTTTTCTGTCGCATTATGAACATCATTGTTGAATAGGGTGGGCCAAAAAAGTTTTTTTTTTTAATTTCAAAAATCCACAGTATCTTAAAAAGTTTGTTTGTTTTGTACTACATAATTCAAATCAAACTGACCCAAAATTTCTAAAATTTAGATTGTTTTTAATAGGTAACCTTTTTTAAATAAAAAATAAAAATAAAAGATTAAATAACTTGCAGGACCCTTTTTTTGTTAAAAATTAAATAAACAAGTTTTAAAGAATGCAAATTTTTATAAATAGTGTCAAAATAATGTCACAAAAATATTGAAGAATTAAAAATGAACTTCAATGTGCATTAAAATTAGTTTTTTATTAATCTAAGAATGAATAAGATTCCCTATACTTATTTAGCGCAGGTTTAACTATATTTTCCTGAAAGTTAATTTTAAATATTATATTTTTAATGGTTTAGTTCAAAGTAAAACTATTTTATTG
>JAAAKG020147183.1:0-10510 GCA_010014905.2 Druon quercuslanigerum
TTAAAATATTAAGATATTGAAGATACATACAAATATGGTATTTAAAAGAGGTTTTTGACAAAGTATCAATCAATTCTTCATAATTAATAAAATACATCATTGGGAAAACATCCTGGGCACAAAGTATAAATATCGGAGCGCGAAGCGCGAGGTTATTACATTATCGAGCGCGAAGCGCGAGATTCAACATACGCGCGCCATAGGCGCCCTCAAACTTGCGAGCAAAGCGAGATGCGCGCGATGAGAATGTGCCCGCGCAGCGGGCTGATTTTTGATTTTAAAGTCCACTTTCTTCTAACACATTTGACCTTTGTACTTAAAAGCTTTACTTTTTTGTTTAAAAATGAAAATTCATTGTAGGAACGTCATATTTCTTGATTGAAATTATCTTTTTTCATGAAAATTTAAATATTTGACCAAATACTTGACCAAATATTTGACCATTTGATCAAAAAGGCATCTTTCTATGCTAAAAACTCAACCATTTGATTAGAAATATTACTATTTTGTTAAATCATCATTTTTGGTCAAATATTTAAGTATGATGTGAAAAATTTATATTGAAAAATCCTTCTACTTGGTCAAAAGATGACTTTTAGACCTCCATCCAAACTTATAAAAGTGCTGACGTAGTTTATAAAAATTAACGCCTGGCCACTTTCTTTTCGGACTACACCATTGGTCATTTCAATTTAGAGGTACACGTGAGAATAAATTAATTTTCTGAAACAAAATTAACCAAAAATATAGAAATACTAATCCATTTTAGCTCCTCTGAGATTCGAGTCCGGTTTATTGAAATGCTAAAGTTACCACTTTGCACTTTTTTGTCCCATTGTTTTCCATACGATATATATATATGATGAATTAACAAATTTATGTGTGTGTATTGACATCCAAAATACGTGAACTTATAAGGTATCAATCTATTAACATTTCTTTGTTAATATATTAAACATGATTTCAATTAATCTGAAATGCTATATTCAGAATCAACAAATGCTACATGGATTTTCCAGCATCAAGACATTTCGCAGGACTCGAGCAAATCTCCCTCCGACAGAATAAATTAGGCGGATTGTTGCTTAGCGTCTCTTTAATGAAGTTTTCAGATCAACTCGTTCACATGTATGGCTTATGGTATTCATTTTATCTCAATAAAATATACTAGAATAAAATCATTCAATGTTCAAAGGACGAAGAACAAAATTATTATTAAGAATTTATTGAATGTTGGCAATTGATAATCTACTAAACATTTTAAAACAAGTCGGGTTGGACTTGTCTTAAGACGAGAAGTTTTATTGTGAATCTGAAGACCAGTCGAGGTGGACTTGTCTTAAGACGAGAAGTTTGAGTCTTGAGAAGCAAGCAAAATTTTTTCTAAAGAAAGGTATGTTGAAAATTTAAGGCTTTAATATGTTCTAGGATCAAAATTATAAAAGTTTTCGTTTTTGAATTTGTTGTCCATTATACGCCGACCTCTATAAACTATGGACGCCACCCGCAGGGCCTGCGATTTCCAGGGATTAAGTAGCTAGGCTGGGGACAAACAGTTGACATCTGCTAAGGGTTAAATTTGTAGGACCGATAGAACTTGTAATTTGGTAATAACTGATTTACTCATTCCAAATTCAGAATCTGTCAGTCTCAAGAACTACAGGCATGTACAATTTTCCTCAAAAAGATGAAAACTGTATTTTGCTACAAGTATCTACAGGACTGCTGGTGATAGGAAAAAATGAATAACATTTTTAGATTTGCCATCGTAAGAACATAATTATTGCAGGTAAACAAAAATATTAATGCCTACAAAATAAATACCATGGAAATAATTGGAAATAAATAATGGAGATAAATAATTTAAGCATTCTGTAAGATTTAAAGCGGATTAGTAATAACCCTCGGGGGTCTTGAGAACCTTTTGTTGTCGGTGTCCTTGAGTTCGACTTGAAGACGAAGAATTTCAAATTAAGACCAAAAATAAAATCTCGCTCGCGGCCAGGAGCTAGTCTTACAAAAACACACATTTTAATTAATATGCATTTCAGAGATATTAGATTCCATTGCGAAAATTGTATATATCCCATACCAGGACATTTTTTAGGTATCGTAAAGCAGCCGAAACGTTAATATCCTTGCAATATGCCTCACGGATGTCCCGGGATATTTTTAGGTCATTTTTCTGGATATCCTATGTCCCATCGAGATATCCTAGGGATATGCAAAAGATATAACTTTTTATGAAGTTAGCATATTAATTCATATTATACGAGAAAAATGTTTGTTTTACTGGAAAGCAAATATAAAAATAACAATTTAAAACAACAGGTACGAAAAAAAACTTTAAGAAAATAATTTGCACACTTAAAAAATTTATGCAAAAAATCTCTTCTCATTTGTAATGTCTTGTATACTTTCTATAAAATAAAAAAATTCGATATTTATGAAAAAAATTTTCTTTACCACAAAAATAGCGTTGCCAGCATAAAACGTATAGAATTTTTTTTTATGTAACCGAAATGTGCAAAAAAAAATGTTTCAATAAAAAAGGTGGTAAATGCACCTTTTCACAGAAATTGCCTATATATTTCTAGTCCTTCAACTTATATTTTTTAAAATTCTATATATACATGAACAATTAAAATTAAAAAATGTCTTCGTTCATTTCTTTTTATTATTCTGCGATAGTTTAATGTCTATGCAAATTTATATTCACAATAATGGTTAAAACTCGAAGAATAAATTTAAACGCCAAACGACAAGTATGTCCTGATTTTTAAAGTGTGCATAGAAAAGCAATTCATAATATAGTTAATAAGCGAGTTGTACAGTTAAAATAATTACCCACTCTCCTGCAACTGCATTTTCCGGAAAGAAATATTGAGTTATTTATTTTTCTCGAAAACGGTCCAGAATATTATAAATGAGTACCGACATTTGTTGTAAAACTTTTTTAAGCGTGCAAACTATTTTGCTAACATTTTTTCGTATCTGTTGTTGTAAGCAAGAAAAATACGAAAATTTGATTTTATGAAAACAAAATTCTCCTAACCACAAAAGTAATTAGCCTGAATAAAATTCATAATATATTTTTCTTATAATAGGACAAATTCAACCAAAAATTGACAAAAAATATAAGTGACTTTTTTGATAAAATGGGCTTTGATCACGTATCGCCTAATTTCCTCTAAAAGCAACATATTTTTTTCTAGGAGAGATTCTGCGATTTCAAGTCTAGAACATTCCTGATTTCAAAATGCAATTTTTCATATAAATTCAAAAAAAATTTTGGTAAGAATTTACAGAAATTCTTTCCATCAGCCCTACTTTAGCGGTTATACTCGAATTCAAAGTGGGAAAACATCATATGTTTTAATATATCCTTTAGAAAAATTTTGAAGCAATTGAGTTTTCGAGCCCGATACAAATGTGAGCGCCATTATTTGTTTTCAAAGGATCAACTATCATGTCGCTCGTGGACGTCAATTTTGACAACAAAACAACAGACAAAAAGAGAGGCACGTGCACCCTCAAGACTTCTGTTCAATTAACTTCACTTTCCATCGGCCGAAGCAGCAAGTTCTCCCATTTAGTATGTCTACCCTTTTCACGGCAAACGAAACATACCACTCTTAGCACCCTTAACGGATCACAGTATATTGACGGTCGATGGCGTTCGCGCGTGCATACATGGATACCCGAAGGGTACTTAAGGGATGGAATATTAAATACAAAGCTGACCAAAGACAATGTGTGTGCCTATGTACAGAGTGTGTTTAATAGTTGTCGCCCGAGTAGTTTAGTAACTGATTGGAAAGAAATAAAAATATGTACCCATAAAGCACATGTGCATGTATATGTACGTATAGAAACAGCGACGAGGGGTTTTTAAAAAGCCTGGGAAACACTCAGAACCTCATCCCCATGCCTGCAGACTTGAGAGGTACAGTTCAGCGTTACCGTTCGATTGCCTTTAAAACATTCATGTGACTTTGTGATTCTATTTTCACATCACCATAACTACAAATCAAGAAGATTCAAGAAACATTAAGTATACTGAGTATCACCCTATGCAAAAACATTTTTAAACTCAATATTATATTGAGCAGACCATTAATAATCCGCTTGCAATAAACCGATCGGAGATATCAAAAATAAGTACTGAAATATTCGGTCATGATTTATTTTCCTATTGTAATTTTCCTGAAAACACCAAGATATTTATAGGAAAATATAAATGTTGACCCATTTTAATCTATAGATCCACATATGTCTTAAAATACTCCATCTAGAAAAAATGGTTCAGTCAAAAACTGTACAGAACAAAGGGGGTTATTTTCTGATACTATTAATTTTGACCTTGAGGTCGATTTTTAAGGTGATTTGAAGGTGAAGACGGTTTTTTAAAAATGAAAACCCCTATTTTTGACTGCGTATTTAAAAAGAGTGGACAATTTCACGTCAAAAATATTATTCGCATAGAATATTTTTGACAGAAATCAAGCTTAAATATCTAAAAAAACGGTCAATTGCCCTTTTTTCTAATTATCGTGGCTTTTTGAAAATAGCGAACGTTTAGGATGCCTTGAAAAAGTCGATAAAATGTACAAATGTGAACCATCTTGACCACCAGATAAGCTTTCAAGGACATTTGTAGGTAAAGATGATTTTTTTAAAAGCAAATGTGTATTTTAAACCATGGATTTGAAAAGAACAAAAAATGTTACGTGAAAAATGTTCTATGGAAAATTATTAAAATTGTGTACCATCTTAACGATCTTGACTTTCAGATACATTTTTAAATATTGAAAGTCAATTTTTTTCGTAAAGAAACCCTATTTTTGTCATCGGATTCGTAGTGCACGGAAAACCGCACACAACAGAATGAAAATAACACTGATGTTTTTCACGGCTAATGCGGCCGTGCAGAAGAATTATCAATTTGCTTCTTATATTATTAGAAATCATTAGAAACGTATAATTGAATTCAATGACACAAAAATACTATGACACACAGATAACCAGAACAGCGAAAACGAGATTAGTAGGGAAGAGGCGAATGAGACAAATGAGGCGATGTTAAGGTTGAAAAAGAAACAAGTTAACAGGAAAAGATGGCTTGGAAAGTGAAGCACTGATATACGTAGAATGGGGAGCAACAGATAACGTCTACGTGCTCAAATATCTAGTCAGTAGGTCCCTATTCCATAGTACTAAACTTCGATCAAAAGTCCTCAAGTGACATTCGATCCTACTCTATACCGCCCGTTTGATAGTCCGAGTGTAAGAGCAAACTCCCGCGATTCTCAAGCTTATTGTAGACGTGATTTAATTGATCATAGTCCAGCAGCAATGTACGACATCATGCGAAAATGGAATTTAAAATCCTCAGGTTCTAGGGAGGAAGATGCTGAAAATTATCTCACTCGTCTCATTGAAGGTAGATCAATTTGCCGGGCAAATAATACTTGGATATTGCCACTACTTCCTTTCTTTTGTGAGGTAGTGCGTTGAACTGGTATAGAAGCATGCCGTCAAATTGGCATAACTTTCATAAATTTCCTTCTGCTTTTCGCTAATGGTGCGGTGATTCCGATTTTTAATTTGAGTTGCGTCAAGAAGTCCATCCGAGGACTCAATCCGACCCCACTCATTGAAGATCTTACGTCACAAATACATCGTTTTGCTCAATTAGAACAGTTAGAAGTCGCATCTGAAAAAAGGTATCGGGTGGATCTTATAAGCCTCCCCCAGCTCCCGATCGATCCCTTTTACCTGATTTAGCTTATCGTGAAAATAGAGGTAAAAATCAAGATAGGCGGAGAGAAAGGATCCACATGTTAGAAGAGCAATCCGAAACTAGTGTTAATTTGGAAGAAATGACTGGGAACTTTTTCTTGTTGAAAGATCTAGATCCCTTAGCTATCCCAAAACCTAAGGATAATCCTAATCCACCCCATGTAGAGATACGCTCCATAGGGATCCCAGACCCAATAGATTAAATCGCGCGAACACTTTAAACCTCAAAAATAATTACAGTGAAGCAAACAGCCCCCAAATACTATCCTATTGCAACTGTAAGAAATCAGGACATCGTTTTTCTGTCTGTCCGGAACCGAGAAATATGTCATGTCATCGTTGTGGTACAAAGGATGGTACGCGCTCTTCGTGCCCAAATTGTGCTGAAAACGACATGGAGAGACGTTAATCGGACCCGAAACGCTCCTAGTTGAGAAGGTTCTTTGGTATATCCTCATGGTATAGGAAGTTCATCCGCAATTATACGTCAGTAGCAGTTCCGTTGAATTTAATCCTGAGAAAGAAACAAAGTTGGGTATGGTCAGGTGATCAGGTTATAGCCATTGAACAAATAAGAGCCTGTCTAGCTCACGCCCCTGTATTGTCATGTCCAGACTTTAATGTTCCCTTCTTGCTTCAGACTGATGCAAGCAAAACACGCTTAGGTGCTGTCTTGAAAAAAACTATCGACAGTGTTGAAAACGTAGTTTCCTTTGCTAGTAGGTCCCTTTCAAATGCTAAACAAAATTATAACACGACCGAAAAAGAATGTCTCGAGGTAATCTGGGCCATTTATAAGTTTCGAGCCTATTTAGAAGGGTATTATTTTAGAGTTATAACCGACTACAGTAGTCTAAAATGGTTACCCAAGCTCAGACACGCCATACATTCATACATCCTCTGTCGAGAATGTATGAGGATCCTACCGAGAAAATCAATCTAGCTAGAGACCCGACTCCTTCCTGATATTTTCGGCGATTTCTAGCAGTTTCAAGTTACACTGAAAAATTCCCTACGTGGAAAATCGAAAATAACAAACTTTATTATTATAGCCCAGACCCACTTATTTCGACTCTTGTGCGCAACCTACATGAGTTCGGGCAACTTGATACCCAGAAAACTTATCTGCGAGTCGCAACCAGGAACAGAACATAATTTGTAAATATCAATTTACTATCTCTTTCTGAAGAATTCAATATTCTCCACACTAAAACACCTCCGCATCATCCCTAAGAGAACCCTGTAGAACGCATGAATCGCGTATTAAAAACGATGATAATTTTTTTAATCGACGGTGATCCTAAAGGGCGGGATAGTCACATCTCAGAATTCCGATTTGCCTATAATACTAACTTCCAGTTCACCCTCAAGACCACCCCTTCCTATTTAAATCTCGATCGAGACCCCAAGCCCACGAATTCCTTGAAAAGACGGGATGAAATCGACTATGACATAGATCCGCAATCTCCTGAATTATGGGCTGAGAAAATGCAAAAATTGCAAGTTATGCGAGACTGGATAATTAGGAACATCGACGACGCTTTTCAAAAAGAATCGCGGTAATATAACTTACGCCGTCGTCAATTAAAATTTCTCGTGGCGACCTATAGCTATCGCGTTGTAGAAGACTTTCTAGAAAAGTTAAGCAAGTAGCAGCGAAATTGAATCCAAATTTCTTAGGTCCATATAGGGTCCATAAACGGAAAAAACCACAAACAAGACCTTACACCCCTCATAACAACTGACCATGAATGTGCTTCTGACTCTTAGGTTGAAATCCAGTCTCGAGTATCCAGATTAAATATATCCCTTGCCCACGTCGAGTACCCCTGATCTTGAAGATCAAATGATCGCTGTCGAACAGCCGATGATGTCACTGCTGGAAGCTGAGGAGTCAACGACATAGGTGGCCTCCCAACCGCCGTAGATCTTGCGAAGCAGCCTGAGAATCTCGGGTGTTTCTACATCCGGCCCAAAATTTGTGGAGAACCTCTTTGACGCTCTTGAAGCCGTAAAAGAGTCAGTGGGCGAGCGAGTGTTAGACGCATGCCAGGTCCTACAAGTTTGGGACACCGCCATCAGGGAGGAACAAGGATTGAGGCCGCCAGTGGAAATAGAAGGCAACACTTCAGACGAAGCCCTGTTGACGTACAGCTCGAGGATGGTAATCGAGGCTACACAGGCAACCCAATCATTCCGGGAAGTCGGAAGTCAAGTAGGTCAACCTTCTATCCGGTCAAGACCACCTACCACACGTCAAGCCATTCAAATTCTTCCGCCTTTTCTTTCCGATGTCGTCTGGCTGATACAGAACCTAGGGCAACCGTGTGTAAGGAACCATGTTAGGATGCCGTAGCAGCCTCAATACCAATAGAAATACCGAAAAGAACGAGGAGAAAGGAATGCGAAATCCGAGATCCCGAACGTCGATTCGACGCTAGTTTCTTCTCTGCGAACCACAGCCGTGGCAGGTTCAGTTTTCTTGATTATCTATCTACTCGAGTTGACATTATAGTTTTCTTTTGTACTGCGTAAAATCGAAGCTGTGCATGACGACCTCCCGATTTCAGGATTGACGTCCCGTTTCTTGGAGTAAGGCCTACTAGGTCAAGTTGAAATTTAAAGAAAACTAAGCTGGACACTTGGCCAAGATAGAACTATTTCTTAATCCTTACCACTAGAACGGCCCGAAAAATCGCATACGTAGGAGGGCCGGAGGGTCCAAATTGGACTCTCCTGCCCTTCTAGTGTTAAATTCCTTTACTGAAAAGAAACTGGAGTCACACTTCAACTGGGCCTTTTATTTGTGTAATATTTCATTTATATAGACATATCATTATTGTTTTTGTGACATGTATTTCTTCGGTGATTGTTTAATTTGAGTGATTTTTTTGAACTGAGACCCAGTCGAGCTCTGTCCCATAATTTATGTGATAGACGAACTGAGTCCGCAGTCAAGTGTCGTGTATTTGCTAAATGTGAATCGTAAGTGAAAACACTCTCAAGTAACTTTGTCAGTTTATAGTAAGCCACCGATCGAGCTCCAGTTGAGACTTGCCCCGTAATTGCTGATCAAATTTTGTTTATCTGAACACTTAGAGGCCTCGAAAATTGTTTCGTTTCTTTAATTTTGAAGAATGCTAGTTTAACTCATAAATGATCTATGAAGTAATTGTAAAACGCGTCAATTCTATTTGTGAATAATTACCTTCTAAATAATTTTATTGGATTGTACAATTATTTTGTTAGAATTGAATGTGAATCGTGAATTTAAATAACCTGTCGAAAAATGTTTAATTTGTAGACATGTACTGATTTGATTTAGAACTTGTCTGATTTTTCGTGATTTTGTTAAATTAAGTAATTCTCTAACATGTGTCAATTTAACTACAATTTTGTTTAATTTTAGAGTAGAATGGTGAAATTCTGTAGATTTCCACCAGAAAATTACTAAGTTATTTTAAGAATTGTTTATCTTAGATAACCCTGTTACATTGTTTATCTGACAGATTTTATGAGTCTTTGTTAACTGAGTTCGAGAAAGTTTTTTAATTAGTTTTGAGACTGTTGAGAATTTTTAATAAATGTTGTCAATTTTATTTGAGCGCTTTTGAGCTTACAGTATATGAAGTTGAGAACGAACTTATTGTCGATAGTACCTAGTGAGCTAAACGCGGTTTTTGGAGATTGATATTATTTTCGGGAAATTTTGAGGTTAAGAAATTTTAGAGGTAGATTCCTATAATTTGTTACTAGAGTTTGGAAAGTTCGACAATGGGGCTTGTTGTGTGATACTAGCTAGACCATTTTGTTGCAGCTAAAGATTTTGGAGTAAGAGTCATTACCAATTTTGTTACAAATTGGAGTATGACCTGTTTTTGAATTACGGTCATTACAAATTGACATTTGAATTGGACAATGACTTGTTTTGAGTTGAGGTGATTGCCAATTAACAATTTTTCCCAAAGCAGGCAGTGGCCATCATTAAGGTATCGATGTACCCCCTTTGAGGTTATGATGTTTTGTTTCTTTCTAGAAGATGCTGTGCTTTCCGGAGTGAATCCTCGAGATAGATAAGATCTAAATATACAGGGTGTCTAAAAAGTCCCGGGACGGCTGGATATTTCCTCAGGTAAAATATTTTTCAAAAGTGAAGGTCGTTCCTGAAGTAAATTTCAACGAGGAATTCAAAAATGGCCTTCATTTTGACCTTGACGTTGACCTTCAAGGCTTTTTGAAGGTGAACTTTGTTTTTTTTAATTGAAACTCCCTTTTTTTTACATCTGCAATCGATAGAGCGGAAAATTCTACGTTCAGATACGTAGCCAAGTCATAGGTCAAGTGTAATGTTCATATTCAGTTAGAGGTTATTTGAAATTAACAAAGTTTTCCAAGAGGTCAGTGCAAATCCTGAAGTAAATTTTAAAGAGAAATTCATTGGTGAGCTCTGTATTGATCTTGGTGATGATCTTCAAATCTTTCTCGAGGTTTTTTCCAAGCAATTTACGTTTAAGTTTAGTATTACCCAGGAACAATAACGTGGACGTAGTAAATTCTGTTCCCTTTGGGGTGCTTGATTAGCGTGAGTCCCCTTGCATTACGAATCATCTCCCTATCAATCAAAGTAGCCGCTTGCAGAATCCGATTCTGCAATTCGTCTAAGCTTTGGGGTTGCGTTGAGTATACTTTGCTCTTTAAATAACCCCAA
>JAAAKG020147184.1:0-10510 GCA_010014905.2 Druon quercuslanigerum
ACACGACGGATGCCATAATTGTTTATCCCCAAAACGTTGACAGTTTTCGCGCTATCACCCTCAAACTTGAAAAGCAACAAATCAGTTACACTACCAACCAACTTCAGCAGAACAAAGACCTTATCGTAGTTATCAGAGGAGTTAACGAATCCCTTTCAGAAGAATCCATTCTTCTTCATTCCCTCAGTTAAGCGAGTTTATCGCATGAAAAAGGGATTATTAATCTGGCTTTTGGTTGTCGTCTATCTGGACCCTTTTGCTCCTTCTGCCAAATCAATTTTCGACATTAAAAATCTAACTGGCCTCAGCGTTCGTGTTAAAGCCAAAAGAAAATCAAATCTTATCCCTCAGTTCCGTCGTTGCCTCAAATACTTTCACACCGCATGCACCAATTACTGCCATGCCGCCTGGTGTTGCGCTTTCTGCGGACGTAGTCACGCCAGTGCCTCTTGCCCAATTAGAGTCCAAAAAGAAGCCACTCCATCCTGTTTTAATTGTGAAGGCCCTCATTGGACCACCTTCTATGGATGCCCGAAAGTTCCACAAAGACCTGGCACCAAGTCGAACTCTACTCGCAAACTTTCTAAACCCAAACTCATTGCAAACCCACCTCCCCTTCTTAAACCTCGTAGCGCCTTAAACCCCGCTTCCACCCAACGCTCCTTCGCTGACGTAATCTCAACCCGTCCTCTACCAAAAGTCCAAAACCAGCCTCAATCCCCTTCCAATACAGATCCTCTAAATAACCCGCAAATACACCAGCTTTTTCGTGACTTTATCTCCGCCTTCGCTAATGCCTTCCAGCACCCAACCCCCAGACGCTCTTAAAAACAATCTAAACATTCTTACCTGGAACGCTAACGGCATCTCTATTCCCAAGAGACTAGAACTGACTCTACTCATTAAAGAGAAATCCATCGACGAAGCCTGCATTACCGAGACTCATGTCAATTTTACTATGAAACTTTACATACCAGAATTCTCCGTATACAGGAAAGACCGTACTTCCTCAAAGAGCGGTGGTGTGGCGCTTCTAGTTCGAAACACTTCCCGCTACTCAGCCATCAGCACAAAACTACTCTCCATGCGAAGTAGTTGGAGCCGGAATCCACCTTGTCACAGGCGCTTTTCGCATTCTGTCAATTCACTCTCCTCCACATTTTAACGACATTTCTAATACACCTGACCTTTGCAACACTAATACCCTACCTCTAATTGCCAGCGATCTTAATGCCAAACATAGGGTCTGGGGCTGCCTTAAAAATAACACGAAGGGTAATGCCCTTCTCGAAACCCTGACTCGCCATAATTTAACCATTGAGGCTCCCTCAGAACCTACCTACTTGCCTAGCTTTCCTAAACACCAACCCGATATCCTCGACTTCTTTTCAACAAAGAATATCATCATTGATAGAGACCCCTGGGCTCTTTCTGAACTTAGCTCTGATTACAACCCAGTACTCATAGACTTGTCGGGTTCCCCTAATCTCTCGCCCCCTAAAGAATCAAAAATCGATTACATTCATCTCAAATATATTCTGGAAAATTCCACACTTGAATGCCACCACATCCAATCTACCTCTGACCTGGAGACAGCTGTTAAAGCCTTGACAAAAGACACCCAAAACTCTGTCCAACTCGCTACCACAACCAACCCCACTTCTGCTCGCAAATATAAACTTTTACCCGCCACTTGCGTTCTTTTATGCAAGAAAAACCAAGCTCGCAAACATTGGCAGTCCTACCGTAATCCAAAACAGCGCCAGCGTCTTAACTTCCTTGAAAGGAAATTAAAAACTGCTCTTCATACTGAAGATACATCTTCCTTCGACTCCTACATAGCGGAAGCTGAATTGCATCCTAAAAGATGCTGGAAAGTCACAAAATCCCTCCGTAATAGGAAATCTTACCTCCCCTACTCGCCAAAGACGGTCAATCTTTCTCTCTCGATGAAGAAAAAGCAACCCTTTTCGCAAATTCCCTTAAAGAACAATGCTCCCCCTATCCAAGCCTCGACAAATTTTCTAACTTTCACGACCATGTCTCCAGAAACCGCAAAGCGCCCGTCAATGACTCCATCAGAAAAAATGTACCTAAAACACTTCCATCAGTCTCCTTTGTACTCTCAGCAAACTAGCCGAAAACATAATTCTTTCTCGTTTTGATGACTTTGTTTCGCAAAATAACTTTCTTCCTGAATTCCAGCACGGTTTTTGCAAACGTCATGAAACAGCTCATCAACTCATTCGTGTCTCTGAGTACATTGCCGAAAACGTTAACAAGGGTAGGCACACTTCAATACTTTCTTTGGATTGTAAACAAGCCTTGGGTAGAGTCTGGCATGAAGGTCTAATTTACAAACTCATTAAATTAAATTTTTCTCACTATCTCATCGCTTTAATCAAATCAAATCAAAAACCTTATCAGACAATCAAATTATGACCTCTGGTATCCCCCAGGCTCAATACGCTCATGATATCGGATTCCTTGATTCATCCAAGGTCATCAGTCACTGCTCTTCTCGTCTAAACAGATTTATTCCAATCGTCCTGGAATAGTACCACAGATGGAGATTGGAAATAAACCAATCTAAATCTGAAGCTGTCTTTTTCCCAGGCCACCAAAACTCACGCCTTCACCGCCATAATTAGGAGCAGATGCATCTACGCGATTCCTGTTTGGGGCTCTGCTACCCCAAACCGTCTCTCCAAACTTTAAGGCACTTATATGCGCCTCCTCCGTTCTGCTTTAAACATTCCCTGGTTCATTCGTAACAAACAAATTCTTACAGAATGCAACCTTCCATCCATCGCCAATGCTGCTCACACACACGCTGCAAAACTTCGCATTTCAGTGGATATACGCTTAAATCCCACCATCAACTCACTTGCAAATTTTGCAAGTAAAACGTCTGACCGCTTTAGAAGACCCTGCCTTCTCGTCTCGCTGCATTAACTGAGCCAGCCGTCTTTCTTAATTTTCCATGTTTCGCTTCATGCGCGAGTGTCCTAGCAGTATAATCTGTCTCGGACCACCAACTTCGATGTCCCATACTTTCTTCTCATCTTGGTTCATAGACTACTAGGTTGGTAACCACTCAAGGAGGGGTTTAGTCGGTAGGCGCGCCGAGCGAATCCGACACTACCCATTCTTCCTATGTGTCTTCAGAAGATTTTCCCTCTTCGACCCCTTCAAACAAAATAAAACAAAAAATTAAAACTTTGCACTCTCCCTCCGACCTCCGACCGGATTAACCTCCATTTGTAGACGCCGGCAGTTGCCTTTCCAAGGTGAAAGTATTAGAGTGCAGAAATAAAGATATTAAAACTTAAAAACTTTTGGTTTCTTTGATTCCACAAAACAAACAAACCTCCAAAACACCTCTCCTTCTCTCTTCGGAGAATCCTTCTCTCTCTTTCCAATACCATCATCCTTTCTCTCTCTTTTTTAATTGGTCTGGTTGCCTGTAAAACGGTTCCGTTCACCTCGAAATCTGTACTAGAGGCTGGTTAACGCCAGTCTCGAAAACTTTATTTTTTGCTCCCTCTTGAGCTCCGAGGTCGGGTCGCCTGAAAACCGGTAGCGTTAACCTCCCTACCATCTCTTTTTTTTTCGCGTGACGGGTCGCCTTTCTCACGGTTTCGTGAACCTCGCGCTCATCTTTTGTGTCTTTCGCCCCATTCTAACCTTAACCTTCCTTGTGTGGTCGGATCACCTGTAAAACGGTTCTGTCAGCCTCTCTCTATCTCCTTTCAACCTTAGAAAATTTCTTCATACCGTCCCTTCCTGAACCTCAGCTATGCCGGGCAACAGCCGTAAACGCTCCCGCCCTAACAAAAACGCCCGACTTCGCCGCCGCCTAGCGGCTCTCCGCGAAGCCCTTTTCGGTTCCTCAGCGGAAGATTTCCGCCCCCAACCCTTCTGCTCGGAGCGAAAAGCAGTCGTACTATCGGTGGTAATAGTTCCGGCAGGCTCCCGGATAACCCTTCCTCCACATCCTCCAACCTCATCTCCCTCCGAAACTCCCCGCACTTCCTTTCCCCGCAAGCGCTAACGGGAGGAAGATGATGACGTCATCTTCCTATACGAAGACGAGGTCTTCCCAATAACTTCTCCTACCGCTAAACGCCACGGTAGAGGGCCCTCTTCCGAACGACGTAGCCTAGCCACTAGGCTAATCCTTTTCTTTCCTCTTCCTCTCCATTCTGCCTTGACAAAGAAGCCTCAACCCTAAAAAAGACACTGTTGTCGGTGACCACGACAACAGACTCTTAACCAAGCTACGGGTCCGCAAGGGTCCGGCTTGGTTACGTCGTCGGACAACAACCCGAGCGGGCCCCGACACAAGCAAGCCTCAGGCCCCCGAAGGACCGGCTCATTGCCCGCTCGGCCATCATCCAATGCCACCGCTACACCCCGTAGTACCATCGATCAAGTCAGGACAACAACAACAACAACGTCCCCGACTTGTATCAA
This sequence comes from Druon quercuslanigerum, assembly GCA_010014905.2. Classification (NCBI taxonomy): domain Eukaryota; kingdom Metazoa; phylum Arthropoda; class Insecta; order Hymenoptera; family Cynipidae; genus Druon; species Druon quercuslanigerum. The sequence goes on from JAAAKG020147184.1 coordinate 4,477, forward strand.
TATTTAGGGTATTTTTATTATCTACAAACAATTATGATTGAATTTCAATAATTTGAAGGAATTCCAAAGAATTTTAATAATTTTGGGAACTTCTTTTAAATTCTAAGGAGTTTGCACGAAATTTCAAATATTTCAAGGAGTTTTATAAGATTTTAAATATTTCAGTATATTTAAAAAAAATCCAAGACATTTGGGATATAATTAGATAATTTAAAGGAACTTCAACCATTTTTAAAGATTTTAGGGAAATCGAAAAAAATTCAAGGAATTTTTAAGATATTTTAAAATTTTCGAAGGATTTCAAAATATTTTATAGTATAGTGACTATTTTATGTTATTTTAAAAACTTTCTGAAAGCTTTCAATATATTTTAATCTTTCTTTACCTCTAAAGGATTTGAAACATTAATGGATAGTTTTTAAAATTCTAGTAAATTTTATATGGATTATATATACTTTAAAAGGTGTTATAAGTGATTTTAAATGTTTTTATATGTTTTTCATGGTGTGCAATGGCGCATTTTATTACCAGTCCCAATAAATTAAATTTTTTATATCCTGATTTATGCAGGCGACTGATGCCCCTCTCTCAAATGGCACGATTTATTGAAGACAAACGTTTTAACAACTTTAGTAAGTGAATAATTTTTCAGGAAAAAATAAAAATAAAATTTGTCATTCTATAAGGCTTTATTTGTATCCGGCGAGAGTGCTGAGTATTAAATTTAATTTTTTCAACTCTTTTTCCTACATCAATCTTTGTACATAAACGAATTTTATGTACGGCTATTTATAGTATTTAGAAAGACAAGCAAATTATCCTAATCACTTTTTTTCGGGAGAAATAAAATTCTCAGAGTTATAGCGTTTTCAAACATTTAAAAATAAATCAATATATAAAGCCAAAGAACGCACGATATGAAAAAAGCAAAGAATGGAAAAACATTTATTTTTTAAGCCCTAAAAGATCATAATAACCAATTTTTTGATTTCGTTGAAAAATCGAAAACTTTTATTGCATAACAAATAAAGAAACATAAAAAATTTCATTTTTTGGTGAAACTATGAATGATATGAAAAGAGTTGAATTAAAAAAAATGTGATTCTCAAAAAGATCTACATATTCGTTAATAATCACTTTTTGATAGAAGACGCAATTTTTGTTTTATTAGTGAAAAATAACATTTAAAATAAAAAATGTTTGGCAGAACAGCACAAGTTACGAAAAAAAATGTAACAAAAATTTTTAACTTGACAAAGAGCTACAATTTTGTTATAAATTCCTTTTGACAAGGGCACGTTGTTTTGGTTTTAATCATAAAAATTTCATTAACAACAAACAAACAAACGAAAATTCAGCCAAGAAAGAAATAAAAATTTGTAATTATGTATTACATTCTCATCATTTATGATTGAAAAAAGTTTTAAAATGGCCCAAAATTTGATACCGCGACATTTAAATTTTGAACCAAATGACGCAATCTACGCAAAAATCTCTTAAATAGAAATTATAGCTTTTGAAAAATCCTACAAAATTTCTGTTAATAAGTTTCCTATAGAAATTGTAATTTTGTTTCCATTTGTCATAAGTAATATGCAGAAGGTCGAAAATTCTGATATTGCGCTAAAAAAACACGAGATAGGTCAAAATGTAAAAGAAGACTTTTGCATATTTTGCTTTATCCATAAAAAAATAATATTAACACTAAAATCCTATTCTTAGCTTAACAGCACGAGATCAAAAAAATTTCTAAAAAAAGTATTGTAGTTTTTTATTTATTTTAAGTTTGTTGAGATAATACACATTTACAAATTTCTGTAAACAATCGAGCGCGCAGCGCGAGTATCTAGATAAGAATGTGTACCTCAAAGCCTACAGAGCTTTAAGAAGCTTAATCTTTAACTACACTTAATAAAGTAGAAAATTCCGATCATGAAGACGCATATAAATACTACGATCTAAAAGATATCTTTTTGATAAGATTTCATTCAAGTATTTTACATGCGTTTAAACTTGCGAGCGCAATTTATTTATAATGTTTACAAGTCGGCGCTCCAGAATGTGGACACGTGTTTATGTCGGTATGTTTGTGGACATCTGAATTTCCCGCGCTGCGAGCAGTTTCCAAAACCAAACGATGTTTTGAGTCGAGCAATTATATATAAAATTTTCACTTCTTCAATCTGTGTCTTTTTTATGTCGTTATCGAAACATACGTCTGAGTTTGTGCAACAAAGTAATACACGTTGTCGATAATCAATGTTGATTTGTATATCGTGAATGAATGAAGTGCATTGAAAAGTGTGTATATAATGCCTTCGCATCCTAGTTGTGCAAGTACTCATCATGAGAATAGGGTAAAAGTTTGTAGACCATGTGGAAAAATGATTGTTGTCGGACAGAAAAGTGACAGTGATTTTCGATTAACAGAAATTCATCAAAAATTGATTGGAAAGCATATTAAGAACAACTATAACTTGAAAGATGAAAGTTTTTCTTTGAGTATATGTGCTACATGTCGTTTAGTATTACTTTAACATGATAAAAATGATTTAAAGAGACCATTACCAACGATGCCTAACTATGAAAACATATTGTTACCTAAGATCACGAGGATAAAAACTGCATCAACGGAAGTATGTTTAACTTGTAATGGTTACATATGCTTGACCGGCAGATCAAAAACACATCCGCGTAACACAACAGGAGTGAAAAAAGACGTAAGTACTAAAATTACAGCTTTAAATGGATTGTATGGCTCGCAAAATTCAAAAATAACTTCACTTCCTAAAATAAAAACGTTTGTTCAATCAAATACAATGACAATCTGTAAAATATGTAAGACTGAAGTTCACAAAGGTAAAAGGCATGTTTATAGGAAGCAAGATCATATATTTTGATAAAATATTACGAAATTTGTAAATGAATTGCCGAATAAGCAGCAAGAATATATTGCGTCGGGAATTGTTAATGAAGAAGCTAAAAGTAATACCACAAATTCCATTACGCTGAACACTAAAGGACGTAGAAAACGAATATTTCTTAAAGAAAAAAGTACTGCAGTCACATATTCATCAAAAGATTTAGATAATTTCCATTTAAAGACTGTATGTTCGATTCGACATATGAATAACTTGACTACCTTTATCCGACATTATGCTGGTCAAAATTTGATACTAATAGTTCTAACATTTAGAAAGACGTAATTTTGTTGGTGACTATCTCGTTAAAGTAATGGCAGGTGGTGGTCAGGTTTTTTTTTTAATTTGCTTGTCAATAATTCCTCACACACCAACTGAGACCTCTTAAAACATATAGTGATTTGAGAAAAGATTATAACAAGTTTATATCTCTCGGAAAAAATAAAAAGCTAGCTACGAACTGCCACAGTACAATAAATGAGCCACTTTTCAAAGAAAAAGACGATTTGTTAATTCTTGATAAATCTACAATTCCAGAACTTCATATATTACAAGGGTTTGTTAACCATTTGTTTTGGGGTGGACTAGTGCACCTTGTCGGTCGAGAGAAAGCTCTTTTGTGGCCTTTAAAACTAAAGTCAGTCTCCAAAAATTATCATGGAGAGGTATTTAAAGGCAATGCATGCAGAAAATTGTTGAGGGAAGCTGATCGAGAAATTAATATAGATGTCGTTCCATTTGCCATTACACCCTATGTCACTGCATTTAATATAATTGATACAATTGTTTATTAATGTTTTTCGATCAAGAGACTTGATCCCATTGCAGATGTAGAAAAGCTTATCAAAGAATTGCATGTCCTGATGCAGCACTTGACACATTGCCTAGAACTATTGAATACCCAGAGTTTGGGCTAATGGTAGGAGCAAGCCGGAGAAGCGGCACATAGAGAGTTTCTTAAATTGTGGGAAAGACAAAAAATCTGTTATTTCTGTTAATCTAAAACGATTTATATCAGCACTATTAGTCTTCTTCTGGCAACCATCTTGACCTTTTAAAAATTTCCTGTTTTTAAATTCCTGACCTACGATCACCCTGAGTTTTAAAAAACAGAACAAACTGACAAAAAGTGCCAAAATGTTGAAACTTAAAATTTTTACAAAAGGTTTTTTTCCATACCCTGCAAGATAGATTTACGGGAGTGATATTTATAAAGTACCTATTGTTTATTGTTATATGGTTAGTTATGCTTGGTTATGATAAAAAAATTCTTCACAAAGCTTTTATTTTACTTAAGATTTTTTTATATTTCATTTATGAATAGTTGTACAAATATCAGGATTACAACGGACCACAATGAGGACCAATATTATATGGACTTTGGCCACTAGGAGGTTATTGAATATTACTAGGTCCTGGAATATTATGAATCGCTGGGTTCAGCTGATTCCATTGATCCTCTTGATGCAAGTGTTCTTCAAGACCCAATGCTTTCAGTAGAGCAGTACGCTCGGTTAACGCACGTTGTAATTTCTTTGGCACAAATGATTTACATTTGTTGTCTTTCATACATTGTGGTACAATTTCTTTAGAATCACATAAAAACTTTCCATCTTCTCCTTGAACGCAGAAAACTGTGAATGTGAAATATTTTTGTCAAATCTAGAGTGCAGCAAGCTTTTAAATTTGAAAAGTTTACGAAAATTATCAATAAGCGTCCAGTACTGTGGTTCAAGAAAAAAAAATAGACAAGACAGGTAGGTAGGTGTAGAGGTAGTAGAGGAGAAAAAGCATAGGATGGGCAGATTTTAAAGGTATTATTAACCTTTTTTTTTTAGAGAAAAATAATTCTAAATATGTTTGAAAAAGAGTGTTTAGCCTATTAATAATCTAATTAGGCCCTAATAGAGCCTAGAAAACATTTGATTTAAAAAGAAAAACGTTTTCGAAACAATACATTTTTCCAACCATTTTTTTTTTTAATTTTTTGGGTAATCAAAATTTACTCTCAATAGGGAATAAAATTTACTAAAACGTATTTTTTCTTTTATATAATTCGTGTTAAGATTCATGTGGCTTGTGGAAAATCTAAATATTATTTTTGTTTGTTGAAAAACGCAACATTTTTGAAACCCTGTAGTGTCTGGCGTGCAGAAAGATTGTTTAGTAACAAAATGGAAATTAAAGAAGTTTGTTTTTTTATTTTTGTAAATATTCCAGGAAATAAATATACTTACTAAAAGCCATATTTTCATCAAAGAAATAATTTTCCTGAAGTTGTCGATTCAGGTTTCTACACTTCCAATGGTAGACGTCACTGTTCTCATCGTACCTTTCCGACTTTTGAATGCAGACACCTATAATTTTAAAGGATTTGAATAGGATTGACATTTTAATAAGGTATTTTAAAAAATTGCAATAAATGTTAAGTAGGTTTCAATAATTTATACGCATCCAAAAGGATTTTAAGAAATTTTCAAAATTCTAAAGAATTTTTAAAATACTTAAAAATATTCAAGTGATTTCAAAAAAGCTCAGCGTATTGGGAGCAAATTGAAGTTTTTTTTAAAATTCAAATATATTTTCAATAGGTTTTTTATATGTTGTAGGAATTCCTGAGGATATTAAATATTTTAGGAAACTTTTTAATCTATAAGTAATTTTCTAATATTTTAACAACTTTCAGAGGATTTTACATGATTTCATAATACTGAAAGTATTTTACGGTATTTTGAAACATTCCAAGAAATTTTGAATAGATTTCAATAATTTAAAGGAATTCCCAACGATATTATAGATTCTAGGAAATTTTAAAAATTCGACAGAATTGTCTAATTATATTAAAAGTTTCGAATGATTTTAGAAAGTTTAATAGAATGCTTAGGTTATTTTTAAAATAATGTAGGGTATTCTTGAAATCTACAAGGAATTATGATTAGATTTTAATAATTCGAAGGAATTCTAAAGAATTTTTATAATTTATGAAATTCTTTTTAAATTTCAAGGAGTTTGAATTTTTGATTTCTTCAATTAATGAGGGGCCCGGTCGATACTACACATATCGATACTACACATTATATGAACTCTACACATTAAGCGAAAACGTCGAGTCT
>JAAAKG020147185.1:0-10510 GCA_010014905.2 Druon quercuslanigerum
GGAAATCTGAAGGTCCTGGGTTCAGATCCCAGCGGAGATAGAGACATTTTTTTCACAATCTAAAGATTTATCAATATCTTAATAATATTGATATAGACCAGTAGACAAACAAAATTAACATCTAAAATGATTAATAAAATATTTCCTGGTCAATAAACCTAAGATCAACAATTAAAATTTAATAATATTTAATAAAATATAACAATTTAAATTTATATAAATAAATTCAAAATTTTGGTTCTTTCGCACAGAAAAACATCTTTTTGCACTAAAAATCTTTTTAAACTATTAAAAGAGTCACTGCTAGTCACAAAAATATTAGAAAAGTTAACAAGAACCAGTGTTATTAACCATTTTTGTGACAAAATATTTAAACATAAGGTTTTATCATTTTTAAATTTTATTTAAAGACCAGAACGCGTTTTTATGATTCATTCTCAAATTTTGTAAGTGAAACTGCCGAAATTTGGAATTTGATAATGCAAATTATTTATTAACACTTAAGTTGTTATATTTTGCTGAATATTATCAAGGATACATTTTGTATTAATATGCGCAGACATTCTAGTTATTAAAGAAAATTAAAATGTGATAAAACCTTTAATTTGAATATTTTATTCAGAGAATTATTTATAACAATGGTTATTGTTAACTTCTCAAATATTTTTGTGACTGGCAGTCATACGCTCAAGGGATTAAAACTTTTCCAGTCTAAATTTTTTTTCTGTGGGAAAGGGCCCAAATTTTAAATTTGTTTATAAAAATTCAAATTGTTATATTTTATCAGATATTAATAAATATTTATTATTTTAAGGAATACCTGAAGTCGTTTTGTAATTCAATTATCATTCATGAAAAATCTGACGTCGGAAACGAAATCGGAAACTGCACCGGAAACGGCGTAGGAAATGACATCGGAAACGACGCTGGAAACGACACCGGAAATGACATCGTAACCGTTGACGGAAACAAAATCGGAATTTGGGATCGGAGCCGACGTCGTTTTCGGAGTTGTTTCCGGCGTCGTTTCCAACTACGGTTCTGGTATGAAATTTTTGTATAATATGTATTTATAACTATGATGGTTCTAGGGGAATATTTCTTTAAATGAAAGAAATGTGAATTGATGAAAAGAAATATATTTTAAAGTCAAGCAAATATTTTATAGTCCCCAGAAAGTTTTTTCCCTATATCAAATTTTTCAACATTTAAAGCAAAAAAAATATCCCACTGATTAAAAAAAATATATTTCTTTGACCTAAACAATGCGCGAGTGTAATAAAGCAGTGCGTACTTCAATTGTTATACATATTGACTTAAATGAACAACTGCAGTTTTTTCAACTTAAATTAAAATTAAAATTGTTATTGTTGTACATATGTAATTGAAACAAATCAGATAATTTAAAATCTTGATGAACCTAAAATAGAAAAATTCGATTAAAAATCTACCTTCATCAGAAATCGAACTCGCGTCTATCGAGGGTGAAGATGATGTGAGGAAATATTTTGTTGAGATTATAAAATATTTTTTTTTGACTTTAAAATATATTTCTTTCTGTCAATTCACATTTCCTGCATTCAAAGAAATATTCCCCTACAGCCATCACAGTTACAAGTGCCGGAAACGACGTCGGAAAAAACGCCGGAAACGAGGTCCACTCAGATCCTAAATTCCGATTTTGATTCCGACGTCGGTTACTTTGTCATTTCCGGCGTCGTTTTCAGCGTCGTTTCCGATGTCATTTCCTGCGTCGTTTCAGGTGCAGTTTCCGATGTCGTTTCCGACGTCAGATTTTTCAGTAGGGTACCTAATCAGTAATTAAAGCGTATAAATTGTTATGTACAAAATTTCAGTTTTTCCATACTTTAAGTGTAAAAATTATTAATAAACAAATAGAGGAGACTAAATTTCGGAGCGTGAAGCTCTTCAGAACTTTGGTGTTACGAAAATGTAGAGCCTTGGATATTTATTTAAACACCGTATACTTTTGTATATTGACCCTCTGATCACGAATATGATAGCGAAAATTGGCAGAAATTTGATTTTTATGGTGAAGCCATAAGAAAACCATAATAAGTCATGGTTTTTTGCGTTTACCTCATAAACTATCACTCATAGAAAAAATTTCTTCAAACAAGAAAGTTGTATTTTAATGCGGTCTATAACTTTAATTTAAAATTTTTTTAAAAATTTTGCATATAAACTGATATAAATACAAAATAGCATGTTCCAAAAATTGAATGATCTTCAATTTTTTCAAAATTCAAAATCGGACCAAAATTGAAGGCTCTCGACATTTTTAAACAAAAAAGGGCATTTCCTCCCACTATAAAGAAATTTTGAGTAAAAAATAACATAGTTTATGTAAATACCCTAAGTTAAAAAATTTTCTAGCCTTTTTTAATTCTCGATATTATCCTGAAAGAAAAAAAAATATGACAGTGCTCTTTTACAACATGTCAATGAAGAAACTTTTTTCATTGTCGAATTTCAGTTCATACGAAACGCGAGATAAAAGCTTTGATAAAATATAATCCTTGCAGTGTTTCGTAACGGTGCGGCGAGAACACCCTATCGCGGATTATCCTTGTCCCATTCGCAAAAGAGGAGAGCTGGTCGTCCCAGGTTACCGGTGCGGTGCCCATGCCGCATGCCGGTGGGATTCGATAACGACTGAAATCGCAGGACTCAAAGGGTTATGAGACCCCATGACAGCTTTTGGCTGACGATCAGAACCAGAATCAGAAAATACATATAAAATCGTTTCCACTCGACGAGACTTCAAATTCTGCTATTCAGCCCTCAGATTCGAATAATTCGTTAGTACCGCATCATAAAAGGAAGGGAGATCCATCCGTCATTCTTTTTCAATCCGAACTCTCTGAAAATCCCGACATTATCTGTTTCACAAAGAGCGCCTCATTTTTTACGGAAGGGAAGAGATACTGTTTGTATTATTTTAGGGGACATGAAACAATAGCGATAGCGCACCTACACTCGTTGAAAAAGGAACGAAAAATAAAGGGGACAACCCATGAACCACTTTGCAAACCCATGCACCACTTTGCAAACCCATGCACCACTTTTCAAATCCATTCGCCAGTTTGCAAACCCATGCGCCACTTTCCAATCCCAAGCACCACTTCTCAAACCCACGTACCGCTTTTAAAAGCCATGCACTCCTTTACAATCCCATGCAGTCTTCCAAAATACCTAGAAATTCCTCCTTACGGAAAAATATTACAGAAAATTAAATATAGCTCGATAATGATTTTTCTATTATGAATATTTTATAGATTTCTAAACAATTCAGGAGGTTTTAAGGATATCAAAAATATCTAGAAAGAGTTTAGCGGATTTTCAATATTTCCAAACATTTTCACGGATTTTAAGGGATTTCAAAGGACTTCAGAATATTGCAATTTTTTAAAGATTTCAGAAAATCGGAACAGACTTCAAGAGAATTTTAATGTTTAATTTAGGTTTGAGGTTCAATTTAGTTTAAACTTCAGAGAATTTCATAAGATATTAAGGGATTTTAAAGATTTCTAACAATTTTTATGTTTTTTAGATAACTTTAATGAATAAGTTTAATTTGAATTATCATACTACAGATTTCAAATGATGTTAAGGTATTTCAAAGAATTCTAAAATATTTAAAGGATTTAAATTAATCTCCAATGATTTCAAGGGATATAAAAGATTTCTAGGGATTTTAACGTTTTCTAGAGAAAATTATTTCATAGACTTAATTTAAAGTATATTTAAGGATTTTTAAGGTATTTCAATTATAAACTACTTTAACAAATTTTCTAATTTTTAAAAAAACTTTCTCCTTTTTTATTTTTTCGATTAAATGCGAGCTAAATTAATTGAAGTTAAATTGTTTAAAAGTTAATCCTTTTGGACAGAAAAGTCTACCATTATACTTATGTTTAAATTTTGACTCGTTTGGTTAAAAAATCTACTATTTGGTTAAACATTCAATTATTTTGTCTAAAATGCAACAATTTGGTTAATAATATTCTTTGCAAACCCATGCACCACGTTGAAAACCCTTGCACGCCTTTGCCAAACTATGAAATTCATCTGGTTTGGTTAAAAAATCTACTATTTGGTTGAAAATTTAATTCTTTTGTTTAAATGCAACAAATTCATTATGAGTCTTCTTTGCAAACCCATGCACTATTTTACAAACTCATGCACTACTTTTCAAAACCATGCCCTCCTTTGCAAACCCATGCACCCCTTCTCAAACCCAAGTACCCCTTGCAATTTTGTGCACTCATTTGCAATTCCATGCAATTTTTTACAATAACTTCTAATCCCTCGTTAGCAAAAATAAAGATATATATTCGCGAAATTGTAAGGCATTTTAAAAGATTTTAAAAGATATACAAATTTCAAAGGATTTTAAAGAATTCTTAGAACGTCCAAAGATTTCAAAGCATTTCTAAAAAAAACTTTAAGAATAAATGAAATTTCAATTATTTTCAAGGAACTCTTAGCGATTTCAGAGATTATAACAGATTTTATGGTATTGTAGGGCATTTTTCAAGATTTTGAGGATTTTAATTAATTTCAAAGTTTTAAAGATTTCTAAGGATTTTAGCATTTCTGCTAGAGAACTTTAATAAATAAATTTAATTCTGATTGCCTTATTTAATTCCAGGTAATCCTTTGCAATCCCGTACACTCCTCTGCAAACCCATGCACCACTTTTAAAACTCATTAACTCCTCTTCAAACCCCTGCACCACTTTGCAATCCCATGTAATCTTTAAAAATACCTGGAAATTCCTCGTTACGAAAAAATATCACAGATAACTAAGTAAAGGTCTTTAATGATTTTCCTACAATGAATTTCTAATCATTTTTTCGTGGTTCTTGGAATATAAGTATAGCAAATTATTATAAGAAAATCCGTATAAAAATTAGGATTTTTTTAAATTTTGAAAGAATTGATGCCAAAAAGAAGAGATTACAAATGTAAATGATTTTTTTTTGTCAGATTTCGTTAAACTTTCAGGAGCATTTAAAGATTTCCAAACATGTCAGGAGGTTTTAAGGGATTCGAAAGGATTTTAACTTTTAAGACTTTTAAATCAATTTTAAGGGTTTTCCAAATATTTTATCTATTAAAAAATATTTCCTCTATTTCGAAGAGATATAAAAGATTTTCCAAGATATTTAAAGATATTCAAAATATTCAAAAAAGTTACGCAGATTTTCAAGATTTCCAAATAGAATTTTAATGTTTAAATTTAGTTTAAGGTTTATTTTGGTTTAGATTTCAGAAAATTTCCATGCAATTAAATCGATCTCTTTAGATTTGGTAACAAATTTAGGGGCTTTAAAGATTTTCAAAGAAATCAGGAGATTTGAGGGTTCCCAAGAATTTTAAGATATTTCAAGAAATTTCACAAAATATAAAAGATTTTATTAAATCTCCAAAGATTTTAGGAGATGTTAACGATATTTTAAAAGTTCTATCTAGATTTCAAAGAATTTCTAGAAAAAGTTAGAGAATAAATCAAATCTCAATTAATTCCAAGGTATTTTTAGAAATTTCAAATATTTGAAATATTTTGAGGTATTTCCACCAATTTCACATTAATCAAAACAAAATTAAAATTGTTAGAAATTTTCATATTTCTTTTAAGGAACTAATGCTTATGTTAAATTCAAATTTTACTCAAAGAATTTTAAAGTATTCTCAAGGATTTTTAGAAAATTTTGTAAAATAAATAAAAACATTAATTTCAAAGGATTTCTAGCGATACTACAGATTTTAAGAGATTTTTATAAATTTTGGAGAATTAGACGATTTTTAAAGGATTTTAATTAATCTCCAAGGATTTCCAGGGATTTTAAAGATTTTTAGGATTTTTAACGTTTTGGCTAATAACTTTTATTAATAAGTTTAGTTTAAATTATATTTAAGGAATTCCAAGGTATTCTAAACGATTTCAAGAGATAAACAAAATTTAAGGGTATTTCAAGGAATTTTTAAGATTTGTCGGAAGATTTTACAGAATTTCTAGACAAATTTGGAAAATAAATTAAATTTAAAGAAATTTCCATGAATTCCTAGCGATCCCACAAATTTTAAAGTATTTTAAGGTATTTTAAGGAATTTTAAAATATTTTAAGTATTTTATTAATTCTCCAGAGAATTCCAGGGATTTTAAAAATTTATAGAATTTTTAAAAATTCCTTCTAGTTCCCCTAATAGTATTCTAAAGGAAAAGGCATGAAAGTTTAATTAAATTCAAGGGATTCTGAGCGATTTTACAGGTTTTTAAGAAATTTCACAAGATTTAGAGAATTTTAATTAATTTCAAAGTTTTAAAGATTTCTAAGGATTTTAACATTTCTGCTAGACAACTTTAATGAACAAAATTTAATTCTGATTGCCTTATTTATTTCCAGGTAATCCTTTGCAATCCTGTACACTCCTTTGCAAACCCATGCACCACTTTAAAAACTCATTAACTCCCTTCCAAACCCATGCACCACTTTGCAATCCCATGCAATCTTTAAAAATACCTAGAAATTCCTCGTCACGAAAAAATATCACAGATAATTAAGTAAATGTCTTTAATGATTTTCCTATAATGAATTTCTAATCATTTTTTCGTGGTTCTGCAAGTTTCAGACCTTTATCTATTACCGTTTCTGAGTAAATCGAAAAAAACTGAAAATTAGTAAAAATCGTTTTTTCTCAGCACCTTGTGAATCAATTGTGCTATATGCCGGATATGTTTCGGGGCATGATGGTAGCTTTTGGAATAAAAAAATTATGAGCTATATCTCTTCATAAGAACCTTAAAAAACGGTTATTTTTTATTTTGAATTTTCCACTATGTTACGATTTGCGATTTTTTTCATGGTTAAGCTCTTAAAATGATAAAATACAGAACTTTTGCGATTACTATGCTAGTATGTGATGATGATGCAGAAGAATGTATTGAGGTTCAAATTAAAAGAACCGTTGCAACTCACAGATACAATTAAACAAACAAAAAAAGAAAATTCTTAAAAAAAAATTAAATTAAAAAAAAATAAATAAAATAAAATAAATAAGTAAATAATGTTTCATTAAAAAAAGCATTTTTATTCCGAATGGAAATCGATGCTGCAGCGATCATCTCATAAAAACGCTTTTATACTGAAGATTTGAATTTATTGAAAGTTTATTCTAATTGGATTGTTTTAATATCGTCAGAATTATCTAAAATGATGAAAAGCTTAGCTGTTGAATGTGACTCTACACTGATTAGGACTGTGAATGATGAAGATAGCGACGAGGACTAGTCACCGATTCATAAAAAGTTTTTTATAATTCACAGATTGATATAATTATTATATTTTCTAATAGTTTATAACTAAAAATTAATATTTAAGTTATTAAATAAAGAACAATTATTTTCATATGAGTGTTCCTAATTCATTTTTTTGTTTTCACTAGCATAGTAATCGCAAAATTCGATTTTTGAGCAAAAAATTGGTTTTTAATTTTTTTTAATATGGCGTACCGTTAAAAAAAATTCTCGAAACTCATAATTTTATAGAAAATTAAATAAAGAATTGAAAAAAAATGTTTTTATATTTTTACCGTAATCGTAACATGGTGAAAAATTCAAATTAAAAAAATAACCTCGTTTTTTTAAGGTTCTTATGAAGAGATATAGCTCATAACTTTTTTCCTAAAAGCTACCATCATGCTTCGAAACATATCCGGCAGTTAGCTCAATCGATTCACAAGGTGCTGAGAATAACGATTTTTACTAATTTTCAGTTTTTTTCGATTTACTTAGAAACGGTAATATTTCCTGAAATTATGAGCTCGATATTCTTAGAATTTCCAAACATTTAAAGGTTTTTCAAGGAATCCTAAAAGATTGAAAGGCTTTAATTAAATACACAATGATTTCAAGGGATTTTAAAAATTTCTTAAAATGCCCAAAGATGGCACAGGATTTCCAGAAATTTTTTTAAAAATTAATGAAGATTAAGATGTAAAAGATTTTATTAAATCTCCAAGTATTTAAAAGAGTTATTAAGATTTCTCGGAATTTTAAGGTTTTTGTAGATAACTTCAATGAATAGTTTCAATTAAATTTGTAGTTTTCAAATAATTTAAAGATATTGTATAGTATTTTAAGAGATAAAAAAAATTTTGGTTATTAATTTTTTATTTTTTAATCAATCTTAAGGGTTTTTTATCCATTCCATAGAATTCAAGGGATTTTGAGGTACTTTCACTCCAAAGACTTTTTACAAGGTTTAGAGGATTTAATTCAATCTCCAAGGATTTCAAGGGATTTTAAAGATTTTTAGGGATTTTAAAGTTTCTTTTATAAAATTTTAATAAATAAGTTTAATTTATATTATATTCTAGGGATTTTGAGGTACTCTAAAAATTAGGGTCATCCATGAACTACGTAACCAATTTCAGCAGGGGTTTAGTTTCCCTTTCTTCAAGAATTTTTATTTTTTCCTGCTTTCAAGAAAATATTTCAATTTTTTCATTTAAATGTGAGCTGAATTAATAAAATCCGATTGGTTAAAAGTTAATCTTTTTGGCAAAAAAGTTCACCATTTTATTTAGGTTTGGAATTGATCCCTTTTAGTGGAAAAATTTCCTATTTTGTTCAAGATTTAATTATTTTGTTTAAAATTGTAATAATTTTTGTAAAAAAGTCATTTTTTGATGGTAGATTCTTGTGATTGGTTGAACATTATCATTTTTTGAAATTTTTTTACATTTTTTATTTCAAATTAATTTTTTTCAACTGCAAGTTTTACTATTTTATTTTCGTTAGAAAATTCATCTCATGTACTTTAATTATAATTGATCTTTTTTGTAAAGAATTAATCCTTCTGGTTAAAAAATCAACTTTTTGAGTGAATGTTTAACTTTTTAGCTGAAATTTAAACTCTTTTTTTTATAATTTGTTTTGTAGAGCATTCACTTTTTTACTGACAATGTAACTATTCCATTTTTAGTTAAAACTTGATATTTTTAATTGTAAATTGATATTTTTTCCATAAAAAATTATATATTTGGTTGAAAACTTGTTTTTTTACATACAAATCTTTTTTTGTTAAAAAATTAAATATTATGTATTTCTTATGCAATTCATTTATTTATGTCTTTGTTTTGTTAAAAAGCCCAACTACATGATTTAAAAAGAAACTACTTTGTTGAAAATTTATTTTTTTGAGTGAAGATTCATAATTTAGTTGAAAATTCATCAAATTGGATTCGACTTTTTGACTTGAAAATTCAACAGTTTGGTATAAAGTTAAATTACATATTTGAAAGAGAACTTGTTTGTTGGAAATCATATTCGAACAAATTTTACCCTTTATAAGTTTTAAATGAAACGATTTAGTAGAAAATCTATGTATTTTATTGAAAATCTGCCTTTGTGTTTCTTGATTTTTTTTCAAATTTCATATCTTCTGTTAAAATATCAGCTGTTATTTCAATAATATTTTTTTTTGAAAATTTTACTGTTTTTTGGAAAATTCATCCTGCTGGACAAAAATGCATCTATTTCGGCTGTAAATCAGCTTTATTCTCGAAAATTTCACTATTTTTTACGGTAATATTTTTTTATAGAAAATTTAACTGTTTTTTTAACTTCACTCTATTGGAATAAAATTTCATTGTTATTGACTAAAAATAAGCTTTATTTTCGAAACTCTAACTTTCCTCGTTGCAAATTAAACTGTCTTCTACGAATTCGCCTTTTGAACTTAAAAATTCAACTATTAGGTTTGAAAATGCAACAAATAAATTTTTTTCGTAGATAATGTTGGTTATTTTATTTATTTTAAGCTAATTTCATCTTTTTATTAGTAATTCTGTATAAAAATGAGTTACTCCCTGTGTTTATTTGAAAGCTGTTTTAGAAACACGCACTAGAAATTCCTGTCACTGATTCTGATTATTGTAATAAGAAACACTTTAAAAATTCTATTTTATATATTATTTGAACAGAAAAAAATTAAAAATGAGCACGAATAGAAAACAAATATTTTTGATGTGCACTGACGACGTAAACTGACTTCTTAAACCGAAAGAAAAATTCTTAGAGATTGTCAGATTTTCAAGAAGCAATACTTGTTACATGAAGAGGAAAAAATAGAGATAGAGAGAGAGTCAATAGAGGACAAATATGCGAACGAAAATTTTAGTGTTTACACTTGCTATAAAAAAACGGTAAAGGACTCAATTTTTACGAGCGACACTAATTCATCCTGACCCAGACAACTCTTAATACGACACATGTAGACCCAAGTTTAAAACTGGATTCCGAAGGAAATGCATTTTTTATGAATTTCATGAAAAAGAGTTGTTTACTTATTATTTTATTTAATATTATGAAAACGATTCAAAATATCTATCATTATGAAATGAAAACGAGTGAAACCATAAATATGGAATTACAATCATTAAAGAAATATAATAAAAACCTAACAAAATAAAACAACTA
>JAAAKG020147186.1:0-10510 GCA_010014905.2 Druon quercuslanigerum
TTTCAGTTTGTTTTCAATTACGATCATTTTTTATTTATAATTTTAGTTAAAAATTGATATAATAAAAAAAATAATAAAAAAGTAATAATAAAAATCCTTTTTTATTATTATATAAACGATCCTTTTTTATTTATATTTTAAGTTAAAAATTGATTAATTTAAGAAAATAATTTTAAAAAAATAATAGAAATTGATTGATTAACTTTCTTTTCTTTGTTTCGGTTTATTTTTAATTGCGATCATTTTTTATTTATAATTTTTGTTAAAAATTTATTGAACAAAAAAAAAGAATAGAAAAATATTAATAACAATTGATTGATTAACTTTCTTTTCTTTGTTTCAGATTATTTTTAATTTCGATCATTTTTTATTTATAGTTTTAGTTAAAAATTGATTTAATAAAAAAAATAATAAAAAATGAATAATAGAAATTGATTGATTAATTTTCTTCTCTTTGTTTCAGATTATTTTTAATTGCGATCATTTTTTATTCATAATTTTAGTTAAAAATTTATTAAAAAAAAAAAAAGAAAAACATTAATAAAAACTGATTTATTAATTTTCTTCTCTTTGTTTCGGATTATTTTTAATTACGATCCTTTTTTATTTATATTTTAAGTTAAAAATTGATTAATTTAAGAAAATAATTTTTAAAAAATAATAGAAATTGATTGATTAACTTTCTTTTCTTTGTTTCGGTTTATTTTTAATTGCGACCATTTTTTATTTCTAATTTTAGTTAAAAATTTATTGAACAAAAAAAATAATAGAAAAACAATAATAAAAATTGCTTGATTAATTTTCTTTTTTTTGTTTCGGATTATTTTTAATTTTGATCATTTTTGATTTATAAGTTTAGTTAAAAATTGATTTAATAAAAAAATAATAAAAAAACAATAATAGAAATTGATTGATTAACTTTCTTCTCCTTGTTTCGGTTTATTTTTTATTACGATCCTTTTTATTTATATTTTAAGTTAAAAATTGATAAATTTAAGAAAATAATTTTAAATAAATAATAGAGATTGATTGATTAACTTTCTTTTCTTTGTTTCGGTTTATTTTTAATTGCGATCATTTTTTATTTATAATTTTAGTTAAAAATTGATTTAATAAAAGAAATAATTAAAAAACAATAATAGAAATTGATTGATAACGTTAGAATAACAACATTATTTTTAGTTAAATCTGTAATCTTTATTACAATTTTTGACAAATGACCTATTCCCAAAGGTTTTCTGTTTTACGTCTTAGACATATAATATATTATGAAATTGAGCAAACTATTGAATTAATGTTAAATTAACTTAAACTATGTCACAACAAATATTCCAATAAAAACGATTTTTATTTATTCAATGATATCTCTACCGAAAAAACATGTTTATTAGTTCATACGCTGCTTAGCTTTTGAAAAAACATTTATATTCACACTATTTCAACAAAAAGAGATTTTTAAACCAAGGAAGAAAAAATTTTTAATTGTTCTGTTTTCAATTTAAAAAAAAATCCAGAAAAAAGTTTATTTTCTAACAGATAGTTGAATTATTAGCAAAATGGTTAAAACACTCAACCAAAAAAAGATTATTTTCAACCAAACAGATGAGTTTTAAACTAAAAAGATAAAAATTTCTACCAAAGCAGATGAATTTTTAACGAAAAAGACGAATTTTTTAGCGCATTTTTTTAAGTGTTAAATTTGTGACTAAGTAGTTTAATTTGTTACAAACATAGTTGAATTTTTAACTCTAGCAGATAAATTTTTAACTAAGGAGATTAATTTTTAACGGAAAAAATATTCTTTCAAGATTATAATTGAATTTTTAAATAAAACAGATTAATTTTTAACGGAACAGGTATATTTATAACAAAAAACTCAATTTTTAAGCATTAGAGAAGAATTTGCCACTAAGAAAGATTTTTTAGTAAAAAACAAAACAAAATTTTAGACCAAGTAGGCGAATTTTTTAGAAAACAGGTAAATTTTCCACCTGAAAATATGATTTGTAAACAAAAAATTTCAGTTTCTAACAAATAATTAAATTTTAAAAATAACTAAATATTTGAATGAAAAATAATTGTTTATAACCAAACTGATGAATTTTTAATAAAAGAAGATAAAATTTCTACCAGAAGGGATCAATTTTTAAATCAAAAAGGAGAATTTTTAAGGCTAGAAAACGAGTTTTCAACAGAAGAGCTGACTTTTTAACAAAAAAATATTTTTGAGTACAAATAGAAAGAAATTTTAACGATAATGCTGAATGTTTAGGCAAATGCACCGAATTGTTGACAAAAAAGATAATTTTCAAGCAGTTAAATTTTCAACAAAATATAATATTTTAAACTAAAATAACTTTTTCGAGCAAAATTAATTAGAAAAATTTCTTGGCAGTATCGAAAAAAACTACTTCAAAATTATTTTTATCTACAAGAAAAATTTCGAAACAGGAGTAAATTCAGCTTTAATTAAGTAGCTTTTGCATTCACATTGTTCGTAAAAATTAAAAAACATTTAAACTTCATTAAATTATCACGAGAAAGATATAATTTTCCACATCTTTTAGCCTGAATTCACTGCTTTTTAGCAATTTTTTGTGTAATAAACAATAATTTTGGGGTAGTTACCCCCCTAAGCATTTCTCGACAAGTTTAAGAAAATCACATTTTTGATCTCTTATTGCGAGAAAATTTTTCTAATTTATTTCGTTTGTAAAAGCTATATTATTTTAGGGAAAAATAATAAAATATAATTTCCTTATTTTAATAAAATATTGATTTGACACTATATGCCTGTCTCAAAGAAAAAATATCTTAGATTGAAAGAAATATTTTTAATTTATTGTTGAATTTTCAATCGAAGAAGACGAATTTTTTTTTGTTGCTAATTTAATAATTAAAAATTATATATGTACGTTTTCTGGTGATAAATTTTAAAGAATTGATATTTTTTCTCTGTTTTTGGTTCGGAAAAATTATGGTTTGTTAAAAATTCTAGTATTTTGTTAAAAATTTTATTATTTTATTGAAAATTTAACTATTCCTTTCTTAAAAAATTAATTCTCCGAGTTAAAAAAATTATCTTATAAGTGAAACATTTAAGATGAACATTTTTATTTTAAATTATCATTTTAGTTGAAAATTTATCGCTCTGTTTAAAAATTTATATTTTACATTGAAAATTAATCCTTTCTAGTTAAAAATCCATATTTTCGGTTTAAGATTAACTATTCCTTTGAAAATTAAACAATTTTTATGAAATTTTAATTTTTTCTAGATAATTTTTTATCAAAAATCCTGTTTGGGTTCAAAATTTTATTGCTCCCTAAATAATTCGTCTTTTCGGCATTGATATTTAACTATTTTATAAAAATTATGTATTTTGTTAAAAACCCGTGTTTTTTGGTTGTTGGAAATTTAGGTTTTTGTTTGAAAGTTATTTTTGCTCAAAAGTTGTACTTTTTTGTTACTTTATTTTTTTCTATTGTGAATTCTTCTCCTTGGTTAAAAATTTAAGCAACTATTTTGTTGAAAATCCATCTCTTTTGGTTAAGAACTAATTTATCAAACTAAACATGCAAATGTTCTATTTTTGTTAAAAGTTGGTATTTTTGTTAAAAATTGATATTTTTATTAAAAATTGATATTTTTATTAAAAATTGATATTTTTATTAAAAATTGATTTTTTTGGTCGAAAATTCATAGATTTTGTTTGAATTTTTTATTTTTTCGTCAAATATTAATCATCTTGGTTGAAAATTCATAATTTTCAATTCAAACTGCAACTGTGTAATTCTAAATTAATGTGGTTCGGTTCAGGTTTCAAAAATTAGGTAAAAAATTTACTTTTTATTAATTTCATATTTTCTTTTTGAATTTGAATATTTGGTTGGAAATTAAATTATTTTTTATGAAAATTTAACTTTTTCGTAAAAAAAACTTTTTTATTAAAAATTAATATTTTCGGGTTAAAAATTCAACCGTTTTGTATACAATTCGTCCATTTGGCTTAACAATTCAACCATTATTTTTTAAATTGATGTATTTTGTAACAAATTAAATTTTTTTTAAAGATTCGGGTTTTCTTTTCGATTAAAAATTAGCTGTTTGTCTGAAAATTGCACTATTCCATTTTTTATTAGAACTTTATTCTGTATAAGATCCAAATTTAACTGTTTGGTACAAAATTCATCCATTTTATTCAAAAATAATCCTTTTTGGCAAAAAAAAATATATTCTTTTTTTAAATTCAATACACATTTCAACCTAAAATCTTAGGAATTTAAAACGTTAGTCATTCCCGATCTTATTTAAAATTTGCAAAAAAATCAAAATTCACTCTTTTTTAAAAGTGAAAAAAGAGCAAAATTTGCAATTTATATTTGCAATATATATCCTGAATCGGAAAAAGTTCTGCAATCTAGAACGTCTGAAAATTTTTATTATTTAAGATCTTATTTATAATTTAAGAAAAAAATAGAAATTTGCTCATTTTCCATTACAAAAAGGAGCAAGATTTGCAATTTATATTTGCGATATATATCCTGTTGTTGAAAAAATATTTGTAATCCAGAAAACTAGAAAATGTTTATTATTCCAGATCTTGTTCAAAATTAAGGAAAAAATTTAAATTCACTCTTTTTTCAGTACAAAAAAGAGCAAAAATGTGCAATAATTTCTTAAAATGGTAACAAATGAGTGCATAGAACCCTTATTATAGGTACTACATATTACTTTTCTAATCATTATTTTTTAGGGATTCTTCATAAGATCCAAATTTAACTGTTTGGTACAAAATTTATCCATTTTATTCAAAAACTCGCCTTTTTGAAAAAAAACTATTTTTTTTTTAAATTCAATACACATTTCGACCTATAATCTTAGGAATTTAAAGCGTTCATCATTCCCGATCGAATTTAAAATTTGCAGAAAAAATCGAAATTCGCTCTTTGTCAAAATGGAAAAAAGAGCACAATTTTGCAATTTAGATTTGCAATATATGTCCTGAATTGGAAAAAACTCTGTGAACTAGAACACTAGAAAATGTTTATTATTCCAGATCTTTCTAAAAATTTTAAAAAATTTGAATTCGCTCTTTTTTCAGTACAAAAAAGAGCAAAAATGTGCAATAACTTCTTAAAATGGTAACAAATGAGGGCATCGAACCCTTATTATAGGTACTACATATTACTTTTCTAATCATTATTTTTTAGGGATTCTTTATAAGATCCAAATTTAACTGTTTGGTACAAAATTTATCCATTTTATTCAAAAACTCGCCTTTTTGAAAAAAAATATTTTTTTTTTAAATTCAATACACATTTCGACCTATAATCTTAGGAATTTAAAGCGTTACTTATTCCTTATCTTATTTAACATATGCAGAAAAAATTAAAATTCCTTCTTTTTCAAAATTAAAAAAAGAGCAAAATTTACAATTTGTATTTGCAGTATATATCCTGTTTTTGAAAAAAGATTTGCAATCCAGAACACTAGGAAATGTATAGTATTCCAGATCTTATTCAAAATTTAAAAAAATTTGAATTCGCTCTTTTTTCAGTACAAAAAAGATCCAAAATGTGCAATAACTTTTTAAAATGGTAACAAATGAGTGCATCGGACCCTTATTATAGGTACTACATATTACTTTTCTAATCATTATTTTTTAGGGATTCTTTATAAGATCCAAATTTAACTGTTTGGTACAAAATTTATTTATTTTATTCAAAAACTCGCCTTTTTGAAAAAAAACTGTTTTTTTTTTAATTCAATACACATTTCGACCTATAATCTTAAGAATTTAAAGCGCTTATTATTCCCCATCTTATTTAACATATGCAGAAAAAATCAAAATTCACTCTTTTTTAAAAATGAAAAAAGAGAAAAATTTGCAATTTATATTTGCGATATATATCCTGTTTTTGAAAAAATATTTGTAATCCAGAACACTAGAAAATTTTTATTATTCCAGATCTTGTTCAATATGTAAGAAAAAAATTTGAATTCGCTCTTTTTTCAGTACAAAAAAGATCAAAAATGTGCAATAACTTTTTAAAATGGTAACAAATGAGTGCATCGGACCCTTATTATAGGTACTACATATTACTTTTCTAATCATTATTTTTTAGGGATTCTTTATAAGATCCAAATTTAACTTTTTGGTACAAAATTCATCCATTTTATAAAAAATTCGCCTTTTTGGAAAAAAAATTCTTTTTTAAATTTCAATACACATTTCGACCTGAAATCTTAGAAATTTAAAGCGTTTATCATTCCCGATCGAATTTAAAATTTGTAGAAAAAATCGAAATTCGCTCTTTGTCAAAATTAAAAAAAGAGCACAATTTTGCAATTTAGATTTGCAATATATGTCCTGAATTGGAAAAAACTCTGTGCACCAGAACACTAGAAAATGTTTATTATTCCAGATCTTTTTCAAAATTTAAAAAAATTTGAATTCGCTCTTTTTTCAGTATAAAAAGAGCAAAAATGTGCAATAACTTCTTAAAAAGGTAACAAATGAGTTCAGCGAACCTTCATTATAGGTACTACATATTATGTTTCTAATAATTATTTTTTAGGGATTAGTGATCAGAAGTCCTGAATGATCAGGGTATATCCTGATTTTTTATCGCTTTCATGATGTTCTAACTTTTTGTGCTGTGTCCTAAATTTTTATGCATGAAAACGAAAATTTCCAATTTTGATTGAGAGGATCTAAATTTTTTTTCACTTTTTCTGAGGGCTTAAAAGTAGTGTGAAGTTTTGAAATGTATTTGAAATAATTAACATATTTTTCCATGGGATTTTCAGATTTTTTATTTGAATCTTTTTTGCTTACTTGAAAATCTTTTTTGGTTGATAATTGCTCCCTTTGATTTAGAATTTTCTTACTTTGTAACTATGTTACTTTTCGGAAAAAGGGGTAAAAATAGCCTAAGATTGGTAACATAGTTTATGGATGTAGAATTTTGATTACTTAAATTCTAGATTTTGAATAAAAGTATGCACTAAATCCTGGAAGGACTTTTTGAACGTAATCCGTTTTCTCTACTGGCAAGAAAAGTTGCTTTCATTACAGGTTTTACCCTCTGCCTCGTATATTTTTCGCACATTCGCCATCTCATTACAGGGTAACAAACGCTCGTAATATCGCGACGTGGAAATGCGATTAGCTTCGTCTGCTGCAAGTACGGCGAAAAAAGAAAAATGAGATAAGGAAAAAGGAAAAAGGAAAAAAGCTTCTAAATCCAAAAACATTGTTATAAGATATTGCCGGAAAAATAACGATACAGTTTCAAAATCCAACTTTGTAATGCTCTCTAAAATTAAAAAAAAAAAACATTTGAAAAAAAAAGATTTGTTCCCCAATTCTTTTAAGTATTTTCATAGCTTATAATAATTATAACAATGACAGAAATGAGATAAGGAAGAAGGAATTAAATCTTCTAAATCCAGAAACATTGTTGTAATATATTGCCGTGAAAATAAAATTACAAAATCAATATTTTAATTATTAATTAAAATAAAGAAACTTTAGAAGAAGAAATTTATCTTCTTATTTTTATATAATATTTTTATAGTTAAAAATAATTGTAAAAACGAAAAAAGAAAGTTTCTAAATCCAGGAACATTGTCCTAAGATGTTACAGTAAAAGCAAACGATACAAATTGAAAATCAAATACTGCTAATATATCAAATATTATTGCTAATTTCATTTAATATTTGTACAGTTGAAAAAAACAAGTTTAAAAATAATTTTAATGGTGTTTGTAATTGAAGAAACTTTTAAAGCAAAAACTTGTCTCCCAGTTTCTTTGAACATTTGTACAGCTAAAAATATTTATAAAAACAAAAAAAGAATAAGCTTCCAAATTCAGGAACGCTATCGTAAGATGTTAGCGTCAAAACAAACATTAGAAATAAAAAAATAAAAATTTGTAATTCTTTTTAAGTTTAAAGAAACCTTCAAAGCTCAAGTTTATTTTACAATTTTTTAAATCATTTGTATAGCTAGAAATTGGTATAGCAATGAAATAATAAAAATAGGGTAAGGAAAAAGAAAAGAAAGCTTCTAAACCCAGAAACATTGTTGTCAAATATTGCCGTAAAATAAAAATAAAAAATAAAAATTGTAATTATTATTTTAAATAAATAAACTTTTGTAGCAGAAATTAACTTTCCAATTACATTTAACATTCGTTTAGTTAAAAATAATTATAAAAACGAAAAAAGAAAGTTTCCAAATCTAGGAACATTGTCGTAAGACGTTACCATGAAAATAAACGACACAAATGAAAAATAAAAAATATTTAATGCTGTTTGATATTAAAGAAAACATTTAAGAAAAAAGGTTTGTCACCCTATTCTTTAATGTATTTGTATAGCTTAAAATAATTATAACAGCGAAAAAAATGTGATAAGGGAAAAGGAAAGAAAGCTTCTAAATACAGAAACATTGTTGTAATATATTGCCGTAAAATAAAAATAAACAATAAAAATTGTAATTATTATTACAAATAAATAAACTTCTGTAGCAGAAATTTACTTTCCAATTACATTTAACATTCGTTTGGTTAAAAATAATTATAAAAACGAAAAAAGAAAGTTTCCAAATCTAGGAACATTGTCGTAAGATGTTACCATGAAAATAAATGATAAAAATTAAAAATCAAAAATATTTAATGCTGTCTGAAATTGAAGAAACTTAAAAAAAAATTTTATTTTGCCATTTTTTAAACATCTGTATAGCTAGAAGTCATTATAGTAACGAAATAAGAAAAATGGAATGAGGAAAAAGAAAAAAAAAATCTTGAATGGTATTTCTTTTACAGAAACTTCTAAAGCTGAAGTTTTTTGCTAATTTTATTTAATATTTGTACAGTTAAAAAAACAAATTGAAAAAAATGTATAATGGTGGTTGTAATTAAGGAAACTTCTAAAGCAAAAACTTGTCTCTCAGTTTCTTTAAACATGTGTATAGCTCAAAATAATTATACAAACGAAAAATCTTTTTAATCCAGAAACGCTATTAAAATATGTTACCGTAAAAACAAACGCTAGAAATAAAAAAAATAAATAATTTTAATGCTTTTTGAAATTAAAAAAAATTTCAAAGCTAAAGTTCATTTCACAATTTTTTAAAACATTTGTATAACTAGAAATAAGTATAGCAATAAAGTAAGAATAATGAAATAAGGAAAAAGGAATGAAAGCTTCTAAATGCAGAAACATTTTTTAAATATATTGCCGAAAAAATAAAAATAGAAAATCAAAATTTTAATTATTATTCAAAATAAAAAACTCTTTAAGCAGAAATTTACCTTCCGATTTTGTATAATATTTGTATAGTTATAAATAATTATAAAAACGAAAAAGTTTGAAAATACAGGAACATTGTCGTAAGATGTTATCGTGAAAACAAACTATACTAATTAAAAATCGAAAATTTTAATACCGTTTGAAATTAAAGAAACTTTCAAAGAAAAAGTTTATCTGCTAATTTTATTTAATATTTGTACAATTAAAAAAAATGCAAATAAAAAAGAAATTATAATGGCATTTTCAATTACAGAAACTTTCACAGCTAAAGTTTGTTTTACTATTTTTTTAAACGTTTGTATAACTATAAATAAGTATAGCAACGAAATAAGACAAATGGTATAAGAAAAAAAGGGAAGAAAGCTTCTAAATCCAGAAACATTGTTGCAATATATTGCCGTAAAAAATAAAAATACAAACTTTGAATCATTAGTTAAAATAAAGAAACTTTAAAAAGCAGTAATTAATTTTTTAATTTTATTCAATATTTGTATAGTAAAAAATAATTATAAAAAGGAAAAAAACAGTATCCAAATACAGGAACATTGTAGTAAGATGTTACCGTAAAAGCAAACCATATAAATTCAAAATCAAAATTTTCAGTACTGTTTGGAATTAAACAAACTTTCAAAGAAAAAGTTTAATTTTTTTCGCTATTTTTAAAAATTTGTATAGCTAAAACTAATTATAGTAACGAAATAAGAAAAATGAGACAAGAATAAAGAAAAAATGAGCAAAAATCCAGGAACATTTTTGTAAGATTTTGTTGTAAAAATAAAGATACAATTTAAGAATCAGAACCTTAAATGCTATTTCTAATTGAAGAAACTTCTAAAGCAAAAGTTTTTCTGCTAATTTTATTTATTATTTGTACAGTTAAAAAAATAAAAATAAACAAAATTATAATGGTGTTTATAATTAAAGAAAAAACGAAAAAAGAAAAAGCTCCTAAGTCCAGGAACGCTATCGTAATATGTTACCATAAAAACAAACGCTAGAAATAAAAAAATAAAAAATTTTAATGTTTTTTGATATTAAAGAAACTCTAAAAGCTAAAGTTTATTTCACTATTTTTTAAAACATTTGTATAACTATAAATAAGTATAGCAACGAAATAAGAAAAATGGTATAAGGAAAAAGGAAAGAATGCTTCTATATCCAGAAACATTGTTGTAAAATATTGCCGTA